>VUQS01031777.1:0-13344 GCA_015108495.1 Heterochromis multidens | reverse complement strand
CACATTGAAGTCTGAGATGTTTTGGTTCAACCATGTTTCAGTAAAACACATGAGGCTGCACTCATGGTATACTCTCTGAGTCTTCACCAATATCTCCAGCTCATCACCTGTGTCAGGCACATAGTCAGCATTTCCCATGATGACCGCTGGCAGAAAGGGCTTATATCTCCAGTTCCAAGCCTTCACCTTTGCACCAGCACGGCAACCCCGAAAACAAAAACCGAAACGAAAACCTCTTTATCGCAACTAGAATAAGGTGGTATCATCCAGATTTGCTCTTTCTCTTGAGTAAACTCTAATCCCCACAGAAGTATCCGTCAGTACTTGACAAAAAAATCAATAAAAATACAACAAAAATAAAGTTTGAGTAAAGATCAGAGCTACCAGACTTTGCTTCTACCAGTTGAAGCACATGTTCTAGAAATGAGCTCATTTAGTTTATAAAGGTGTTTTCCCAGTTCCCAGTTTCCCAGTGCAATTTCCCAGTTTCAACATTTGTCATGTTATCTATGTTCTATTGTGAATAAAATATTGGCTTATGTGATTTGGAAGTCCTTTGGTTTTCATTTTGTTCAAATTTAAAGAACGTCCCAACCTTTCTGGAATTTGGGTTGTACTTCACTTTGTCAGACAGGTTCTGTTTAAGTGATTTCTTGATTCAGCAGGTCTGGCAGTAATCAGGCCTGGGTGTGGCTAGTGAAACTGAACTCAGCTTTACAATAAATGTGGTTAATCACAGTTAATTGATGATTTAACAAGAGGGGGCAATTATTTTTTTTACACAGGGCCAGGTAGGTTTGGATAGCTTTTTTCTCTTAATAAATGAAATCATTAAAACTGCATTTTGTATTTACTCAGGTTATCTTTGTCTAATATGAAAATTTGTTTGATGATCTGAAACATGTAAGTGTGACAAATATGCAAAAAACTAAGAAATTAGGAAGGGGGCAAATACTTTTTCACACCACTGTATACTTTTGACCCTGTGTGTATGACCTTGCTTGTGCACACAATTCTTGTTTTTTAAAGCCATTAAAGATGTATGCTGTACAATTATTCCACCCTGGGGGAAAAAAAACAGTTCAAAGAAATCATTAAAAGCACAAAATTACCATAACATTCATGGCCATGATGAGTGTACGTATGTAAACTTCTAACAACAACTGTAGCTCTTGAGATAACATGGAAACGCAAACCCCCCACCACCAAGAGAAGGTGATGATTCATGAAGGGGCATTGTAAAGTTTCAGGCCTGTATCATATATGTTAGCAGTGCTATCATGCTGGCAAAATCTGTTTTTAATGATGCTCTAAATCTGTTTCCTGGAAGTCTTTCACTGACATTCAAAAACTTGAATGAAGTGCAGTGTTTGGCTTCCTGTCTCTGCAAAAATGCCAAGATGGTGGGTCTCCCACAGTCTTGGCCCACTGAAGCTCTTACATCATCATCAGCGTCACAGATACCCCAGTCTGGAATGCTAAAGATGGATCACATCTAAACTGGCAGTTATTAAAAGAAGACCAGAAATACCCTACCGTGCAGACTTGCCAGGAAATCTAAACAGGGAATCGGAAATTCAGGTAACTGTGGTTAAAAAAGGACACAGTGAGGTGAATTTGTCAGCAAATATGACTCTTTGAGCTTCAGATTTATGAAAAACCTCCACGGAAACATTTTTTCTTCTATGTTTTACAATTCTCTGATTTATTTGGTTCTATACATTGAATATATTTTCTTTATCTTCTGTGTGTGTTTTTTTTTCCAAACCTTGTTTCTTTCTTCCTCATTCTGTGCTCTTTATGTCAAGCTCGTTATTAAAAAGCTGTGGCTTCCAGAGGAAGTGCCATCTGTCATTGGCAGACATCTATCCTGGCATTGAATCTGATGAGCTACTATAAATATTATGGGGACATATGTGAAGGAAACACAGATTAAATAGGATGATGTGATGGTGGTAAGTATTCTTCCAAATGTGGTAATAGCATTATTGACTGCACATTTTTCAGTCCATCTGCAAATGCAGCTGGTGTGAATTTCCATTAAATTTATCTGAAGGAATCCAGAAAGTGAGCAAGCATTGATGGACACTGCTTCTCTGCAAAATAGACATATTAAATGCTAAGTCACCCCCCTGGCACACTGCTCCTCTCTCAGGATCAGATCTTCATCAGCAGCTCACTGTTATTCTTTTGGACATTTGATTTCCCTGATGCACTGAGCAGCCTAGTGCAGGAGTGTGTGCGTCTGTACTTGCATGTTGGAGCAGCAGGCTGAAGCCAGCTGCATCTTTCAGGGTCTCTCTTTCTTCACCATCTCTGACCCATTTTCTTTAGTACACTAAGGCCACTGGGACAGGAAAAAAACAATATGTGAACAGGAGTGGATTAAGCTGAGTGAAGATCTGTGGTGAGATCATGGTTCAGATGGAAACGTTGACTATGTATGTGTTATTACATGCAACACTTAGGAACAGCTCAAGGCTGGGACTCTCCCTGTCCTAATACAGGATGTTTCCTCTTGAAATGCTTACAAAAGCAGTTAATACATTAACTAGATGTATATAAGGCAAAACAACAAGGAGACTAAAGAAGAGAAAAAGAGAGACAATACAGGATGTTTCCTCTTGAAATGCTTACAAAAGCAGTTAATACATTAACTAGATGTATATAAGGCAAAACAACCACCTTTTCCTTGAAGCTTTCAATCTTGTGACACCAAAATATGGTGTTGAAAAATTTTTTTAAAGCACAAGTCTTTTACCAACTTTAGTGAGAGTGACTGTTGACTACCCTTTGGCATCGGGGGCAGTAATTAGCCTGTAATGGCTTAGTGCACCAGAATGAGGCAGAAGAATCTGCAAAGAAGAGGCGGCTTGGCAGGATTAGTTTCGCTGGATTGAGCATAAGGGAACAGGGGCTGCTTCTTAAACAAGAGCTGATTTTATCTAAAGATTATGCAATAGCATCACAACAACAGTGGCTCCAATTTTTCTTAAGCCACAACTCTAATAGAAAATAATATAATCCTCTGTTTAAACACTGGGTATCTCAAATGGGAAGTTTCTAATGCATTAACAATGCAAAAGATACCCAAAAAGTTGAATCTGTTCATCTGGACGTGGCGTTTTTTTTTAGTGGGAGAAACGTTTCGTTTACCAACTGGTAACTTCTTCAGTCTCAGCTGACTGCAGACTTCCCCAGCCTTATAAACAGTACATTGCATAATGACAGAAACCAGCACCATTGACTAACAATGGGCCATTTGGTCAGTTTCATGATCAATGGTATGCAAATTGTCATGACCATTGATCAATGGCCATGAGTACCATTCACAGAGATTGGGGAATGGCTGCAATCACAGCATTGTAAGATGGTGACAGATGTACCCTTAGGCCCCCTCCTCGGTTCAGAGATGGGATTCTTTTACCTGGATTATTGAGCATGCATCAAGAAATGCAAAAGATAGTTTGACAGGGTGATAAAGTCTGAAGGTATCTCTCAAGGTACTTCTGGGACCCTTTACCCATGGGTTTGACCACACCCCACTTTGAACTCTTCATTTTGTTGTACACTTGTAGCAACTGAGTCTTAAACAGTTTTAATTCTGTAGCAATGACAATATCGCCCCACAGAGAGGGGGACTTCCTGTATAATCACCTACCAAAGTACCAACAAAGTTAAAAAGTGAAAACTGAAGAATAAGGTGCAGCCTTAGTCTGGACAGAGTCTTGTTCGGTGACGTAAGGGTGGTATCTCTTTTGTTTGCAGATGATGTCATCTTATTGTTCCACTGAGGTGATAACTGACTCATAAAGCAAATTAACTGTGGTCTTTATTTTTCTGAACCTCAAGCCAAAAACTGGAAAGTTCAACTGCTAACATCTACCTTTGAAAACATTCGTGCAAACAGCTCAGACGACATATTGCAGGTGGCCTGGGAACATTTGGGATCCCACAGGAGGAGATGAAGGACACAGAGGAAACGGATGCCTGGGTGACTCTAATGCTCTGTTGCCATAGCAACCCAGTATTAGAAAAATGGTGAAGAAATCAGTGGATGGGAAGGATTAGATGTGGGACTTTTTAGTGTACAGGAATTTTTCCTTGAAGGGAATAAAGTTTGGAACTACAGGTTATATAATGCACAGCAAGAACATGGAACAAATACAACAAAATACCAACCATAGATGAACTAAAATCACTTTTGGCTTTGGCATGCAAAAGTACATATTTGTCAAAGCATATTACACATGTTCTCTCTCAGGACAGCGGTACTCATCCACATAAGCACTTTCACAAACAAGCAGCGAGCCGAGTGAAGCCTGTGTTCACTCGGGAACTTTGCCTTTTTAGCTAACCTTTAAATAAATAAACAGTGGCAGCATGCAGCAAGGAGTGTGAAAAGGTTGGGAGATGACAGGCTTGCTTAGCAAAACATGAACAGCAAGAGACAACTTTAATTGTGGGCAATGAAATAGATGCACAAAGTCATGATGTTAGCTCCTTCTAAAGCTTAAAATGTGTTAAATCTGTGTTAAATCAACACTTTTTAAAAAAAAAAGGGGGTAAAACAGAAAAAAGTGAACAACAAGAAGCTCAAGTTATGGTTGTAATCTTTAACAGAACATAACAAAGTCACATGGGCAGCTCCACAGTGGCAGTAGGACTGGCTCTGATAACAGCTGGATTTGCAGGTCTCTATGTCACGGGCCATAATGCAGATGCAACCTCAGATGAAACAGGCCCTTCAGAGCATCCCCAAAACAGCTTTTGGAGGAGGGTACTTTAGAGGTGGATATGAACCAAAGATAACAAAGCGAGAAGCTGCTCTTGATTTTGGTGTTAGTCCCTCAGCCAACAGGAATAAGCTCACAGAAGCCCATAGAAAACCGATGATGATCCTGAACTGTCCAGATTGAGATGAATCTCCACACCTACAGTAACAGCAAAGATAAATTAAACTAAGGATCTGAAAGAGGGGAAGGCCAAGAAATAAAAGCTGATGAAACAAGTGATTTTGCACTGCCTTTATTCATGCTGTTGCACTTCCTTCCTTTGAGCAAGGACTTGATTTTTCTAAGTGATTGTTTTCAAATAAAATTACACTGAACAAAAAAAAAAAAAGTGAATAACAAATATGGCTAAGTGATCTGTGTGACTAATACAAAAAATATCCAGGGTTGTGTGTGTCCATGTGGTCAACAACTACACACACACCACCGAAATCATTAAGAATTTACTTGGTAATCAATTTAGTCATAGCTGGGCTACAGTTTTCACAGAGAAAACCCTGTCCTTCTCAAACTCTAATGAGGACCTGGTGGTGTACTAAATAACCTTCTACATGATTAAATTTGTACAACTCATTAGGCTGCGGTGATTGAATATGCAGTCATGTAAATGGTGAGGCTTATGAGCCTGTGACCTTGCAGACTGGGAAAGCACCAGAGCTCTGTGCATGGGAAAAGCATCCTTAAACCTGCTGTGATCATTTTCAGCACAGCCAGCGGCAGCCAATCCTGACTGCAGCTGTGAATAATAGTCCCAGGGTGGTGACCAATCAGGACTTCTGTCATCAGAGCAGTGGACCTAGACTTAACAATAGATTCATTTCTGCTGACAGCCTGGGGCCTGGGGCAAGAGTCTTGTTAAATGTACAGCCATGTAACCTTCAGGTTTCCATTTGAAAAGGGATAGTTTTTATAAAGGTGGGTGACTGAAGATTCTGAAATAGAATTGCACCATTGCAGCCTATTTGTTATGACTCATAGTTTTAGATGCAGTTTTAAAAAGAGAGTGCACTCTTTGCCAATAGTAAACCAACACACAACTCCTTCATCACTTAGTGTTATCCTCTGCACAAATGATAGCAATGTTAATCGTAGCAATAACCCCCCCACATTGTAAGAAGTTGCTTAAAAAATAAAGGAGATTGTGTGCAGTAATGAATCATTTTTTTGTGATACTGCTTAAAACTGACTGTAAAAGCTGATGCCTTTGAGGAAAAGAAAATACTAACAGCAAGTTACTGTAGATTTTACAGTATAATACAATATTTCTCCCCTGGCAAAAGATTGATGGGAATACACATTTTGAAGTTTAAACCATCAATGTAAAAGTGTTGTGATGAGTATTTCAGTTATTTTGTGTTAAACATTGAGTTTTCAGTGTGGAAGGGTTGGGGTTAGTGCAAAGAGTTGGAGAATTGCAAATAAAGCAGATATCTTGTCATAGTTCAAGAAGGAAAAGAAACTGAATTTAGGGTGCACAGGCGAGGGCATGCAGGTTTGTTTACAACATAGAACGTTTTTTGGAAATTGCATAAATTATATTTCATAGTGGTGCAGTGGTTTGCTTTGCATGTGAAAGATCCTTAGTTTGAAACAAAAACCAACCTCAGGGGCTCACAAGCTAGTGTTATCCCAGTGCCGGCCAGGAAGTGCATCCGGTGTAAAATCTGTGCCAAATCAAACATGTGGCTCCATTCGCTGTGGCAACCCATTGGGAAAAGAGTGAGCAGTTGAAAGTACGTCTTCTACATATATTATATTTCATGGTAGGAGTCAAAAGCAAACTTTTGTTGTAAACATTGCAAAATGACAGTCTAATCCTGAAAATTCTAGTTACAAGTCTTCACTATAATGTTTTACAGTGGAGTGAAAGATCAGGCAAATAATATAAGTTTGGAAAAGGATCATATACCAATCAGGCATAACATTATGACCACTGACAGGTGAAGGAAATAACACTGATTATCTCTTTATTATGGCACCTGTTAGTGGGTGGGAAATATTAGGGAAGTGAACATTTTGTCCTCAAAGTTGATGTGTTAGAAGCAGGAAAAATGGGCAAATGTAAGGATTTGAGTGAGATTGACAAGGGCCAAATTGTGATGGCTAGAAACTGGGTCAGAACATTTCCAAAACTGCAGCTCTTGTGGGGAGTTCCCAGTCTGCAGTGGTCAATATCCATCAAAAGTGGTCCAAGGAAGGAACAGTGGTGAACCGGCGACAGGGTCATGGGTGGCCAAGGCTCACTGATGCATATGGGGAACCAAGGCTGGCCCGCGTGGTCCGATCCAACAGACGATCTACTGTAGCTCAAATTTCTGAAAAAGTTAATGCTGGTTCTGATAGAAAGGTGTCAGAATACATCACAATTTGTTGCATTTGTGGCTGTATAGCCGCAGACCAGTCAGGGTGCCCATGCTGACCCCTGTCAACCGCCAAAAGCGCCAACAATGGGCAGATGAGAATCAGAACTGGACCAAGGAGCAATGGAAGAAGGTGGTCTGGTCTGATGAATCATGTTTTCTTTTACTTCACTTGGATGACCAGGTGTGTGTGCATTGCTTACCTGGGGAACACCTGGCACCAGGATGAAATATTGGAAGAAGGCAAGCCATCGGAGGCAGTGCGAAGCTTTGGGCAATGTTCTGCTGGGAAATCTTGGGTCCTACCATCCATGTGGATGTTACTTTGACACGTACCACCTACCTAAACATTGTTGCAGACTATGTACACCCTTTCATTGAAACTGTATTCCCTGATGGCTGTGGCTTCTTTCAGCAGGATAATGTGCCCTGCCACAAAGCAAAAATGGTTCAGAAATGGTTTGAGGAGCACAACAACGAGTTTGAAGTGTTGACTTGACCTCCAAACTCCCCAGATCCAATCGACCATCTGTGGGATGTGCTGGACAAACAAGTCCGATCCATGTAGCAACTTACAGGACTTAAAAGATCTGTTGCTAACTTGGTGCCAGATGCCAGCACACCTTCAGGGGTCTAGTGGAGTCCATGCCTCGACAGGTCAGGGCTGTTTTTGCAGCAAAAGCGGACAAACACAATATTAGGCAGGTGGTCATAATCTTATGCCTGATTGGTGTATGTATTGTTGGTGAGAGGATTGAGTGCAAATAAAAGCTTCCTCTACTTGTTTAGAAAATAATCATAACAGATGGCAAAAATATTTTTCCATAACAAATGTAAGTTAAAAGGACTAAAAAAGATATTTGAAGAATTCTGTGTGTAAATGTTTGTGTGTAAGTCTTTTTGTGACTAGTCTGTCACTAGATCTTGTCATATTTCTCTAGAAAGCTTGATCATATCTGTTGATGGCATTGCATTTTCAACTGAGGTGGCCTTGACTGCTGAGATTTCCTTGATGAAAATAATGTCACTGTGGAGGGAAATAATATGACTAGGCATGGAGGAAACGCTAAATGGAAGGAACATTCAAGTGTGATTAATCCGGGTGCCAAGTCAACCAGCTCGCCTTCAGCTTAGTGTAAAAGCACAAAAGGCTCCCGACAGAGAAGGTTGTCCTCTATTGTTTTTTTTTCAGAAGTATTCATCATGTGTGAGGCAGTCAAAAAATAGCTTGCTCATGTTGCAAATGGGGAGATGAAAGAGGGGAGAAAAAAAGGCACTTTGGGGAGAGGGAAGGCTTTGCAGGCTAATTGTGGTAGCTTCTCATACATAGTGTGTCAGCATGCACAGTGCTGTGTCTGTAGACTTTGTGCCAGCAGATACAGTCTCTGTGGGAAGCTGTGAGGAAATGAACTGTTTAAAATGGAAGCATGGGAGAGTCTGTGCCCAGTGTTTCTTTCAGAAGTAACATGGAAGAAAGATCAGAAACTGCGAGTAAGTTGTTTTTCTATCTTAAGGTCAAAGTGCAGAGTAATCACACTATAGTAAGAAATGCAGCTGTTATACTGTAGTCTATTTTTGTGTCTTTTTTGCAACGTGTAATTATTCACAAGCATCTGATCCACTGTACTTAGTGTTTATAGCGAAATGCTAGTTTACAAAACCCATCCAAAGGAAGCTTTTTAAACTTTAAAATAACTAAAGTGTTCTAAAGTGGGTACAGCGTCACCTAACATTGTTTGTGCCTTGTGATGTCCAAAGTGTGATGTATTATCTTACATAATTTCCCCCTATTCCCATTCTGGAAAACCATTAAAACTTAATGAACCCGCGGAAATGGTTGGTCTCTAGACAATAAATTCCATTTTTAATTATTATGATGCATTCAAGCAGAAAGTTTCCCATGGCTGCATGCAGCTGAGCGGCTGAAGATGTGAAACCAGTTCCTGGAACAGGACATAGCAATAGGTGAAGATGTGAAATTGTGGCCAAAGGCCAACCAACACCCACATAATGCCCCTCAGCAGAAAAAGTCCTACTATCTGTTTTTATGATCTGAATTTTATGCTCTTCATTTAGTGTATAACAAAAATGTCTAAACCAGGAAGGAAAATATTAGAAATGCAATTGTGAAGTAAACTTACAGGGTAAATGACACCCCTCAGAATAAAAATAATAAATACATATAACAAATAATAATAATGTAATAAAAATAATAAATAAAAATAATGCGCTTAGAATTCTTTTTGTTTTCTCTTTTGCTCTTTGCTGATTTCCTAATGTGCAATATTGTCTGTACAAAAGCACACATTTGTTATGCTACATAGGATCATGAAAACACTGCACAAACAGTCCTGATTCTCTAACAAAACTGTGACAAGACACGCTTATTACATGGCTTTATTCTCCTGACCTAATTGTCAGCACAACAGCTGCGAAGAGACGTTGATTCCAGTCCTATATTTTCATGTATTTTGTCCCAGCAGACATGCAGAGTGCTCACTCTTTCCCTCCTTTTTAATTATGAATAGAAATGAGGCAGAGAGGGGACTGAGGTCTCAGGAAACGTGAGTCATATATGGCATATCCTGGCCCTATGACCTTTAGTTTAATAATGACCAGGCTTCTTTTATAAAGTCTGGAATTAATGAAAAGCTTCATTATTAATGAATCTCAAAAGTGAATAATTTTAGTAGGCTAGAAGATATGACGTTGACAGTTGGCATGTAAAACACTAAGGAAATCATGCACACAAAACTTAAAATCAATATTAAAATTGACTTTAAATAAAAAATATTTTTCAAATATAGCTTCTTCTTCTTCTTTCACCACAGTGGATCATCTGCCTCCATCTCACCCTATCCTAAGCATCGTCCTCTGTCACACTAACCCTCTGCATGTTCTCCTTCACTACATATATGAATCTTCTCTGTGGTCTTCCTCTTTTCCTCCTGCCTGGCAGCTCCATCTTCAACATCCTTTTTCCAATATAGTCACCATCCCTCCTCTGCACATGTCCAAACCATCTCAACCTTGCCTCTCGAACTTTGTCTCCAAACCGCTCAACCTTAGCTGTCCCTCTGATGTACTCATTTCTAATCCTGCCATCTTGGTCACTCCCAATAAAAATCTTAACATCTTCAACTCTGCCACCTCCAGCCCAGCCTCCTGTCTTTTTGTCAGTCTCCAAACCATACGTCATAGCAGGTCTCACTACCAGCTTGTAAACCTTCCCTTTCACTCTTGCTGCTGTCCTTCACAAATCACCCCTGACACTTGTCTCCACCCACTCTACCCTGCCTGCACTCTCTTCTTCACCTCTCTCATGCACTGTCTATTGCTGTGGATGGTTGACCCCAGGTAAATAAACTCATCTACCTTCACTACCTCTACTTCTTGCAGCTTCACTGTTGCACCTGTCTCCCTCTCTTTCACACATACGTATTCTGTCTTGCTTCTAGTGACTTTCATTCCTCTTCTCTCCAGTCCATACCTTCACCTCTCCAGGCTCTCTTCCACCTGCTCCCTACTCTCACGACAGATGACAATGTCATCTGCAAACATTATAGTCCATAGAGACTCCTGTTTGATCTCATCTTTAGCCTGTCCATCACCATTACAAACAAGACAAGAGTCGATCCCTGATGTAATCCCACCCCCACCTTGAACCCATCTGTCACTCCTACTGCATACCAGTCACAGTCCCAACATTTAAAGTCCTTATTCTCACTTCTACACTTCTCCCTTGCCTTCTCTCTCGGTGCCTCCACCCAGCTGGTGGAAACAGCACTGGAGGCAATCTTTAACCTGGGCCTCAAACGATCCAGTACATAAATATTGAGGATCCACATGTTTGATTTGGCAAAGATTTTGAGCAAGATGCCCTTCCTGATGCAACCCTCTGCACTTAACACCAGAACACCGTATTTTTGAAATTTAGTTCCATAAAAACATATTAGTTGTACAGAATGATGTACTGTATATTAAGAGTTTGACATTGAAGTATCTGTGTTATTTATTTTATGTTGAACTCATTAATTTGAATAATAAGTTATAAATCTTACAGTGAGCATATATATTAAATGTTACAGTTAACAATGTCAGTTCAGTTGGTGACTTAGCTGGATTTTAGCAAACATACTTATTTAGGTGCACCTCTATGCTACTTTTTTTGGCCCACTTTCTTCCAATTTGTGGATATATTTGTCTGGGTGAAAAGTGGGCCAGAACCTTCCCATGAGCCTCCACATGTAGACAGGAATTAGATTTATTACCCAGAGTACCCCACAGGGGAACGCTGTCCCATGACCTGTCTAGGCAGAATCGATGAAACATGGAAGGGAGAGCAAGACAAAGAGATGAAGAAACAGTTATTTTGGAGATTGAGACAGCAAGAACATCTTGAAAAGAAGTTAAAATTCAGAGGAAAAAAAAGAGAGAACACAATCAAGAAGCAAGAAGGACAGCAAATTCTTTTATACATATAACACATGAAGGGCAGAGAAGCTCTACAGCTTTTTGGGAGCTCAGAATATGAAATAAAGCCCACTTATCCCCAACAGATTTAAAGCAGCTATAATCAATCCTTCCATCCAACAGTAGCCATCCTTACTGACATCTGTCCATCTGTCTATTATGTTTCTGATGCACAAAAGTTATTAACTGATCCATTTCAATAGCACTTGTTGTTTGCTTTTGAATCTGTGAATTCACTGCAGTTTCTTTTCAGAGTCCAGATGGTTATGATGATACAGTGATTCTCAGCTAAAATGACGAGCCAGTGCATTTTTGACTTATAAAGTGATTTAAAAACACTTTTTAATCAGTTATTTTAATTTTGTCTACAAATGACTCTAATACACCACTGTAGGTTTGCACGGTGACCCAAATCACTACTGTCACACAGCTGGCAGCTGTTTTCAGCAAAAATCTCTTGAACTCATGCTGTACATTTTCTACTCTCACCAAACAGCAGACAAACACAGTTAAGCCCTTTTTTGACATGCCCTCCTTTTCAGCACCCTGGTCACTGTTCAGTAAATAATAGTGAGAACAATCTTTCTAGATCAGACTTAGGAAAATTTTTGCATCATCTGCAATAGAACCCAACTCATATAGGATTTTTAAGATAGATACTGATACCAATATTTGGACATTTAAAAATCCGATACAAGCTTTCAGCTTCTCCCTTATTCATAAGGGGTTTTTTTGTCACAGATTTTTACCCCAGATGCCCTTACTGATGTAACCCTCCGAGAGATTTGCGTCTCCTCCCGGGGTTGAACCTGGGACCTTTCACGTGTTAAATCCAAAAATCTGATATATCGGCCTATATTTTTTTCTTTCAGACACACGAAACATAAATATTATGACAATGTAGTATAAAAATAATCTTGTGGATTACTTGTTTATGCTCGACCCAACTCTGCTCGGATCAGCTGGCTGTTGTGTTTGTGGCGTTCCAAACACGTGTTGCTAACAGGAAAGTTGCAGAGTGCCCTCTGATGGACAAACTATGCAACTTTGACACTCATAACACAGTTAAAGGGTGTTTCTCCTCTCTTTTCCTTACTTTTTAAATGTTCTTTTATCAACTATTATAAATGCCAGTACCGATAAACTGGCAAATAGCCAATATTGGCCGATATATCAGCTGATAATCTGGTATACTATATTGTCAAAAGCATTCACTCTCCCATCCAAATCATTGAGTTTAGGTGTTCCAATCGCTTCCATGGCCACAGGTGTATAAAATCCAGCACCTAGGCATGCAGACTGCTTCTACAAACATTTGTGAAAAAACGGATCGCTCTCAGGAGCTCAGTGAATTCCAGTGTGGTACCGTGATAGGATGCCATCTGTGCAAAATTTCCTTAATACTAAATATTCCACAGTCAACTGTTAGTGGTATTATAACAAACTGGAAGCGATTAGGAACAACAGCAACTCAGCCATGAATTGGTAGGCCACATAAAATCACGGAGTGGGTCAGCAGATGCTGAGGCGCATAGTGTGCAGACGTCGAAAACTTTCTGCAGAGTCCACAGCTACAGACCTCCAAACTTCATGTGGCCTTCAGAATAGCTCAAGAACAGTGTGTAGAGAGCTTCATGGAATGGGTTTCCATGGCCGAGCAGCTGCATCCAAGCCTTACATCACCAACAGCAATGCAAAGCATCAGATGCAGTGGTGTA
>VUQS01031775.1:0-11154 GCA_015108495.1 Heterochromis multidens | reverse complement strand
TGCACACAGGGCCAGGTAGGTTTGGATAACTTTTTCCCTTAATAAATGAAATCATCATTTAAAAACTACATTTTGTATTTACTCAGGTTATCTTTGACTAATATTAAAATATGCTGGATGATCTGAAACATGTAAGTGTGACAAATATGCAAAAAAAAAAAAAAAAGAACTCAGGAAGGGGGCAAATACTTTTTCACAGCACTGTATAAATAACACACTAAATGAAGCTAAAAAGGAAGTCCACTCCTAAGAAGTGATCATGTTTTTTTGTAAGTGATAACGCAGGTTCAGACTATTTAAAGCCTGATCGACTCATTAACTCTCTAATAACAGCTATCAAACACCAAATTAATTTCTCAGCTGGGAACTGAAAGTGTTGGGTAAATATCCATAGCATTACAACCCATTACAGGTGTTGGCTTGTGTAAATGTGAAGCTAGGCATGAGGAAAGGTCAAGGGGTCACTGGAATTAGTGGGTAGCAAAGTATATCTGAGGAATAACAAGATGACAGAAAAGGAGGAAGGACACTTACAGAGAACAAAGCTGCTTAAATCTTTAGACTTATCAGTGCATTCCCGGCTGATTTTACCTGCTCAGGGCTCTCAATTTATCACGTGTTTCTTTTAATTCAAACCAGAAAGGTTATAAAGCACTAGAAGCCCATTTTTAAAATCTAGACTAGTTCTATATAAATGTTTTGACTCAATTTTCCTAATTTAAAAAGTAACGGCTATATGTAATCCAAGGCAACACAACAATATCAACACAGAGCAACTTTGGCAGTAACAGCTTAATGAAAAATATTTACTTCAAGGCTGCTGTGTGATGTTGTATAACATCCTCAAGGTGGCTTTTTTATGTACTACAACAGTTGTGATTATGCAGCACTAAAGATACAGATCATCTACACACATTTTTTTTTTCTTAATCCACTGAGATCCCCTAGCAAAGGAGTCACACTCATCCCTTGAGAAGCTTCTCTGGAGGTTTGTGTCTTGTTGAGGCTTGTCAGCCGAGTACAATACCCGGACTCTGAATAATGTGGCCGGGAGCTAGTTTATTCAAGCACCTTTTGTTCGCACTCCATACTCACCTTTTCCCTCCACTGATGATCAGATAACCAGTAAAAAGAGGGTGGAAAAAAAATCCAAACCATCTTGAGAGAAGCTGCCACTGGCTCTTTGCATGTGTCATAGTGGATATTATAGTCTGATTTCATACTGCATCATGGTTTAGGGCTAAAAGATCCATCTAAGAAGTCCAAAAGAACACATTCAAGGCCTAAATGTCATGTGGATTTTTGCTTAATGCCTCTCAGGGGCCCAATGTCATGCCAAACTACAGAGAGGGCCTTTCTCAAGACCCAAAGAAGATTCAGTTTCAGTATTTACTTCTAAGTTAAGAGAGGTCATGCAGTGATATGTGTGTCCCTGAACAGCTGCTCTTTGATGTTGGTACCTAGGACTCAATGTGCATATGCATATTCCAGTGACAAGCTCGCAGTTTTGGGACCAATATGAGGGGTTTTATTTTTGCCTTAAAGGAATAGTTTGATACATTTATTTGTTTTGCTGTCACAAGTTTGATGACAAGACCGACTCAGTATCCCTCTTAAATATGATAAATAAAAAAATTAAATAAAATTAGTGAAAAGACTGGAAACAGAGGCAAACTTTAAAATTAACTTTAAAATGTATGTGTCAAGACATTAACTGTATATGGAAGATGGATGTAGCCTCTGTCAGAGTGTAAAATTGTATTCTTTTTAACGGCCAGCAGTTTCTTAGTTAGATCCACCCCATTGCTCACTGTAAGTTAAAAGCAAACAAGCAAAATAAAAAAAAGTTATTTATTTAAAAAAGTAAGATGATGGTGATAATAATAATAATAATAATAATAATAATAACCATTTTATTTTTATTTATTTTATTTATTTATTGAATTTTTAATATTTCTATTTATATAGCACCTTTCCACCACAAGAAGATTAAAAGCAAAGAGTAAATAAAAGCTGCTTTATATGAAATAGTTAAAAATAATCACTAAGGAGAGATAATAAAACATCATTAGAGACAACATAAAATCAGCTCAAACTTGAAGTACTGAGATGGTCAAAATATGCAGCTTAAAGCTTCACGGTGGGGAGTGTAGCTTTGTCCATCTTTTTTATATAAAGGCGATAGCAAACAGCTATCTCCATGTTTCTAAAGTTCTTCTGTTGGTGAAGCTGGCTAGAAAATCAACCCTGATAGGCTCCCATGTTAAATGGCACAACTTCTTAACAGACATAAACATGTTTACAACCTTGTTTGAAACAGTTTTAGTCAATGGCTAATTTTCCCCTTAAACAACTGTATATTTTTATAATGCACCTGTTTAACTTGCCCTATGAGAGCTGGGATAGGCTCCAGTCTCCCGCGACCATGAACTGGATAAGTGGAAGAAAATGGATGGATGGCTGGATGGATGGATGTTTAATTTGATTAAGGCTTAAAGTTAGGCGTGTGGCCACGTTGACTGACAAGTAGGTGCCAAACTTAGACAGTACAAAACATGGATGTAGCTTCCAGGTCTTAAAAGTGACGCCAATGCAGAAGTGCCTGCATTAAATCTGCATTCTCTCTCAAGGCCAGTAAGTGACAATAGACTTACGGTCCTTTAGAAGTCGATAGGAAAACAGCTTTCTGGCCGGACTTCTGTAAACACTTTCACGATGAGATTGTGGGCTCAGACACTCATTTTGGGTCATAGTGAATAAAAAAATTAAATCGATTTTGTAAATGTTGGTCCTACTATGTTTCAAATTGGAGGATTATCCGTGATATGCTCATTGGCTGACGACAATTTTTTTTTAAAAATTAGTTTTTTTTTGTTTGTTTGTTTGAAACCAAGATGGAGACATTGAAAACACTCATCTTGAGGCTTCAAAACAACACTTGGGAAACCAGTTCATGATGTCACGGTTGCTACATCCATCTTTTAAATTGTCTATGGTGCCAACCTCCATTAATAAGAGTCACTTAACTAGACCTCTTCAGCATGTTTGTGTGGTGTTGATGTCTTTTGCAAAATTTTTAATGGAATTATCTGCAAAGTAACGTGGCTCGCTTTGTGTTTAATTATACTCACCGCCCGTCCAAATAGTCTGTGCTCCAGTTTTGGTGAGTGAAATGCTAGTATTTTATTTAGCACTAATTGGCGGATATGTGTGTCTTTGTGTTGCACCCATACAGTCTATAGATGCAGCTTCACTTCTGTCTTAAAAATCCTAACACTGAAGCTTCAGTGCCTTCACAGACCAATGAGTGACATCATTATGGCAATGTCCACCTTTTATCTAGAGTCTGTGAACGGGAGTTGTGACTTTCCGGAGTCTTATCCTCACTATGAGTTTGCCAGACAACCACTGCAGACTACAACAGAGCACGTCACTGCACCCAGCCAAGAAGGACTCCTGACGATAATCCCTTGGTGAGCTTTAGAGGTGCTGCTAAGTGGATTTTGTCACATTTGGACAGCCAGGCTAGCTGTTTCCATTTGCTTCCAGGCTTTATGCTAAGCTAATGAGCCACTGCTTGTTTCATATTTGCTCTATAGATATTTAGAGTAGAATTCAGCTTCTCACTGACTCTTGTAAAACAGTGTCAATAAACTATCACATCACACTTCATTCGTTGCATTTCCTCAGCTCAAATTATAACAGTAAGTAGCATGAAACCTCCCCGAACACCTCTGCAGTGCTGAGTGTGTCTCTGTTGTGTTTTGCTGGTTTGTTGAGGCCGTGCATCCTGTTGTTGTCGCGTGTGCAACCACTTAGACACGGCTGGTGGCCAGACAACTTCTCCCAGCCCTGATTCATCATAATTAGGTCACTGGCTCTGTCTGTTGGCCTCTCAGGGATCATCTCACATTCATACCCTCACATACACTGCTGTGCCCTGTCTACGGCGCTCAGAAATAATCAGTGATCAAAATAAACACGGTGAATGTGCAGTAATCTTCCTCTTAGCTGCAACCGTCTATTTAGTGCCACTGTTGTCTTATGAAACCATCTCGTCCTCCGCGTTTCAGTCGTCTTCAGTGTGATTATTATGGATTTGGAGACTGGAATCAATGTAGGATAATAGCTTTTACCATGTGTCACCTCATCAGTGGATTTTATGAGAAGCGCCCTGTGAAATTTTCTGTGTTCACAGATAGATTGAAAAATAAATGCACTGATATGCAATATGCGCCCCACAACAGCGAGGACAGTAATTTGAATAAGTGACTTGGGACACAGCTGTACAATTAGAGAGGACATCCTCTTTCCATTTGTCTTCTAAAGTCCGGTAGTTTCTGTTTTCTCATTTCTCCTCCTTATCTGGACATGAATGAATGCAGCCCCAGTTGATATTGGACACAAACAGCTGGTAAATATGCAACTGGCTTAGACCTTCCCACCATTAATTTGTTGCTCAGAGCAGAGTTGATTGTAAAATTGTATAATCACTTTTGAAAGTGGAAAGCCAAGATGTGGTTCTTCTAGCTGGATTGAGTTAAGATCCCAAAGGGCAAACACCCACATGTGCTTTCAAAGTAAACATTTACCAGCTTATTTACAGCTGAACCTTATTTTTTCATAAAACCCACTCTATTGTTCTCCTGATTTGTCATTTAACTGTTGAAATACCTTTATTATTACCTGTCTCCTTTAGTTCTTATGCTCTTTTGAATTTGGTGGAAGACAAAACATTATGATTACCAATTACTGGGAACCTACCATTCTGTGTGAACGCAGACTGTATGTGGAGCTCCAGTGGGATCACTTTACTTGTAGTTCCGATTGCTGTCAAAACATCCTCTGAAAGAGGCATGGCAAGTTTTGTGTTGTCTTAGTAAATGAATAAAATATTAACATTTCATATTTTTGAAAATTCTGCTACTGAAAATAACGATCAAAACCTTCTTCGAGATGTGAATACAAAACAAAACACCTCCACACGATCTATTTATAATGTTGAAATGAAACAAGTGGCATACAGATAATGGCAATATCTATAGCTTGGAAAATCTTTATTAAAAAATGGTAAACCGTCAGAATTAACCTGAAGCTAATTTTCTAAATGTCTTTATGCCAGATTTTTTTTAAGACGCCATGCAAGGAAAACTTCCAGTGTATCCTTTTATCCCCATTGGCTCTGCCATGTGAACTCAGTTTTTTAAAGTTATGCTTTTTGGACAGCTTTTTAAAGACTTTTAATCAGGACTGTTTTGTTTCTGCAGACGGGAGGACCTTTTCAATTTATTTTAAATCAAAATTCAGCTCCATTGCCTGGAGAAGTAATAATCAAAAGATCCAAAACAGCTACTAAATGAACCCATTGGTCTTTTTGTCAACTTTTGTTTCAAAGGTCAGCAATAAATTTCCCAGTCTCAGCTGAACAAGAAAAAGTAAATGAAATGCTCTACAGTTCAATTAAACTGATGATGAAGCTTGTGATTGTTTTCTTCCTCAAACCTTCAATCTATGTTATGCCCTGGTTATGCTACAGTCACACTAGGGAAAACAATAGTTGACTCGAAGACAGGGACCAGGTCTGTGGCTGCTCATGTCAGTTTCCGTCTTAAAAGTGACTTTGGTGCATAAAGACGGCAATAAAATGACAATAACACTATATACACAGAAATTCACATTAAACAGAAATTTACATTAACTACTTACATTCAGAGTCCAGCCAGAAACTCAGAAATTTGAAACATAAATTCAGAAATTCCTCCACAAGTAGCGAAGTAGTTGTTGCAGGATGGCGATTTAGCTGCAAAAAGACATCGGTGCTCTGCAACCTTGCTTTTACATAGGACAGGTATTAACAGGTATACAAGCTTTTGGCAACCAGTTGAGTCAAGTCCCCTATTGCAAAGAGACACATCGCAGAGAAGTGGCACTCATTGCAACAGGCTGACTGAGACTGATTGAAATGTATTTTCAGTCTGTCTGCATTTATAAATTAGACAGCAATTATTTACAAACCTTTGCCAATCTGTCAGAGTGATGGCAGTCAGTCTGAGTCAGACTGCGATTGTTTGGAGATGCGTTTCCTCCCACCAAGCGACCTGTGTGAAAGTGGTCGCCCAGAGGCTGAGGGTGTTGCATGCTCAACCTCTGGGTGACCAGTTGGTTGCTGCAACTATTTTCAATCAGTCTCCGAATGTGATCACTGGGCAACCACTATTTTTTCCTAGTTGCAAGGAGGTTGCCATCCTATTTTTACTCTAGTGTGACTAAGCCATTACGCCATTACAGATCCTGTCAGCAACCTTCTGGCAACCAGTGGTTGCTGGCAGTTGCAAAGTGAAACCAGTTGCAAAGATGTATACAGTGCTACACTGAAAACTTCCTTGCGATTACTTTGGTCACAAGCAGATACTTGCAGACAAGTTGGTGTCTTCCATGCAAACTATGGGTGACCATGGCAATCCGCTAGCAACCAAAGCAATCACAAGGAGGTTGTTGGTGCAGCACCTTCTTTGTGACCGATTTCACCCAGCACCTGCCAGCAACCTCCTCCAGCCACTCATCAACCAGTCAGGGAATCCAGATTTTCCCTTGTGACCAGTGATTGCCAAGATGGTCGCCGACCGGTCTCTAGGCCTGTGTGACTGGGGTCTAAGATTTGTTTTACAATGACTATGGTCATACTTGTGGTTCTGAGAGATTTCAGCATACTAGCATGATTAAAACCTCCTAAATGCAGATGGATGACATGCAAGTTAAAAACTGCTTGCTTTAGTGTGTTAGCTTGCAGATACAAAACACAAAGTATTGGGGCTGATGCAAAGGTCATTAGCTGTGCAGGTTTTTGCTTATAAGTGACATACATTGGACAAATTACAGGGCAATGCCTTTTAGCATTCAGGAGGCCACTTTTATCAAAATCAAAATCAAGTTTTTATTTTTCATCCTCAAGGGAGCACAAATCTCTGAAGCAAATTCCATGGAATCCATCCAAAGGTTATCAAGTGATTTCATTCATAATCTCATATCATCTTCATGGTGGTGCTAGAGAAAAAATGTGGTGGATCGACAAAGTCAGCAAAATTCACCTCTGAGTACCTTGGAGCTCAGAGGGTGCTAAAACATCTCCACACATCTGCTCCCAGATGCAGTTAAGGGAGTTAAATGTCACAATTATTTGGATTATAAGGGTTTAAAAGAACACTTTCAGAGAAACAAAATCAAACATTGTGCTTACAAATTGGAGAAAGCATGACTGAAAAGAGGGTTGGCCCGAGAACAGGCTCCGAGGAACTCCAAATATGTTCACTGAAGAGAAAGATGAGTTTCCATATGTAAAAAAAAAAGTTTCTCTTATATAAGGAGATGAATCAGTCAAGCACGGGACAGGTGATACCACCCAGTGCTTACGGCATTCAAATTTAAATTGGATGATCAACAGTGTCAAAGGCAGCTCTGAGTACTAAAAGGATTATAAATGAGCAATTTGCTGCATCCACTTTTGAAAGAATGTCATCATCATTATTCAAATTAAAAGCAGGCTCACCCCACTTTGTGTGACAGCAGATTTACGTCAAATCACCAGTCTCCTGCACCACATTGTAAAACTGACAACCATTCAGGCAGATCTGTGAGTTTATAATTTCCTCCATCTGACGGACATCCAGTATTACTTTGTCCTGAAATGCAGTAGAGAGGACTCCCAGATGGTCTCTGTTCCTGTGGGATGTGAAGGAAATGGACTGGGCTCTGGAGAGCTGCATGAAGAAGGAGACTCAAATGGACTGGCATTCATGAACTGACATCTTTTCTGACATTTTACACATAACACAACATAGGTCATCCTGGAAAATTTCACACGACTATATTGAAAATGTGAAAATGAAAAATTGCAGAATTTAAAGGGTATACGGTTGGAAAAACAATCTCCGCCTGAACCATAAGATGACTGGATGACAAAAGAGCTCAACACTGTACTTTAACCCCAAAAGCATTACAAGCTTTTAAGCTCTTTGGGCAAAATAGAGTGAACGAGTACAGAAGGTGCCGCTATAGATGAGAGAAAAACATTGACATCTTTCAAACAATGCATAGTTTGACAAAAGGACTTCAAAATGGGCTGATGCCATACAAAATACTGCAGTAGAGCATTATTTTCAGACTAACAAGTGTGAAAACTCAATCAGTTGTTAAGAACACACTATAATGTAGTTTTGCAGAGATAAAAAAGCATTTGTGATTATTGGTTTGTTTATCAACAACATTAGCTGCTCGTCTGAACCATCCTTAACTGTTATACTGTGTACTACACAGTTAAAATACAATCATCTTTAATAATATGCATCTACACACATAAACAAACCCATACAGTGTTTTAGGCTAGAAAGCTACTCACAGTTCTGAAACAGTTTCACTTTAATATGTTATTAATTAAACACAGATAAAGAATAATAGTTAACATCAAATGTCATTTCCAATTATAAACTCTAATACTTGTGATAATTGTCAAAAAATTACTATGTTGCTTCACCGGAGGAGTTGTGGTGCTTATTGCAAAAACAAAGTTAAAACATACACTCATGGGCCACTTCATTGTGCACACCTGTTCAACCACTCGTTAAGGCAAATATCTAATCGGCCAATCACAGGGCAGCAACTCAGTGCAATTAGACGTGTAGACATGATCAAGATGACCTGCTGAAGTTCAAACTGAGCATCAGAATGAGGAAGAAAGGTGATTTAAGTGACTTTGAAAGTGGCATGATTGTTGTTGCCAAACGGTCTGGTCTGAGTGTTTCAGTTCTCTGGGTGAAAATGTCTCATTGATGTCAGAGGTCAGAGGAGAATGGCCAGACTGCTTTGAGCAGATAGGAAGGCAAAAGTAACTCAAATAAGCACATGTTACAATCAAGGTATGCAGAAGAGCATCTCTCAATGCACAACACTTTGAACCTTGAAGCAGATGGGCTACAGAAGACCATACTGGGTATCACTCCTGTCACCTAAGAACAGGAAACTGAGGCTACAATTCACAGGCTCACCAAAATTGGAAAATAAAAGATTGGGAAAATGTTGCCTGGTCTGATGAGTCTCGATTTCTGCTGAAATATTCAGATGGTAGGGTCAGAATTTGGTATTGTTGTGTAGTGGAAGCTTCGAATAATAACCGAGACGAATGTCACTTAAAATTGCAAACATTTACTTGCTGAAAATGTTGCAGTTGACAAAAGAAGTGAACAGGAAAACATCACTGTCATAATCCGCACGTAACCTTTTTCATTTCAAAATAAAACACTTCTGGTCAACGCCTTTCACAATAAAATCAAATGGTTGTCGTTAGCAGTTTAAACACATCTTCTACGTACTCATTGCAAATAATGACAAGGATAACATGTTTCAGTACCTCCTACATGACCAAGTGAACTCAATAACATTCAAAGGACCATTTAATTCAAACATTCACAACATCCTCCCACCCGATGCACAGTTGTTCATCAATATACAGCTACTTCAGCACAGTCCATAACCTTAACTTATTTCTAATGGATATAGTAACTGTACAGGTCTCTTCAGCAAACGTCCTGTAGAAGTGCAAACATTACATGAACGAATGTGTCCATCTCTCCCTGGAAACAACTCTGTTATTCTGCCCATCCTCCAGGTTTGTCTGGGTAAGTTATCCTCTCCAATCAGGACAACATCTCCCACATTCAACACGGTGGGTGTAGGAGTCTCACACTTGTGAGCAGATTTTAAGTCCATCAAGTAGTCACTCCGCCAGCGGCTCCAAAGGCTGGTTAAGAGTCTCTGCCGGTACCTCCATCTTCGACCCATGTCCTCCCGGCTTACATTAGTCACCTGAGTTGGTGGAAGTGCAGTCTTTGGCGGAAGAGAAGTGAGTCTCCCCCCAACCATGAAATGAGAAGGGGTAAGCGGCTGGAACTCTGATGCATCACTGTATACATAAGACAGAGGCCTGGAGTTCAACATGGCCTCTATCTCTGTCAACAAGGTAGTTAACTCCTCAAAGTTCAGCGAAGCTCTTCCCAGGACCCTCTTTAGACTTGTTTTTACAGATCTCACAAGCCTTTCCCAGAAGCCACCCCACCACGCCGCTCGCTCAACAATAAACTTCCAAGTGACCCCCTTGTCCGTGAAAAACCTTCTGATCTCTGATTCTCTGATTGACCTCCACAGTTCCTTTAAATCTTGGTCTGCTCTTTTAAATGTCTTAGCATTGTCTGAGTAACCAATCCTACACAACCCTCGTCTTGCAATAAATCTCTTCAAAGCTAAGAGAAAATTTTCAGTTGTCTGATCTGAGACTAGTTCTAAATGCACCGCCCTAGTGACAGCGCAAGTGAACAGTGCAATGTATGCCTTCTTAGACTGACCACTTGTCTTGACATACAATGGCCCTGCAAAATCTACCCCCACAACCTGGGTGGGGACTCAGTAACCCTGTCTCTGGGTAATGGCGCTGTGACCTGCTGTGCTGGCTTCACCTTTAGCTTCCTGCAAATGTAACAAAGTGACACCATCCTCTTTACTAACTGCCTCCCTCTTAAAATCCAGTATTTCTCTCTCACTTGCACTAGAGTATCTCTGACCCCCGAATGCATTACTTTCTCATGACAGTACTGAACAAGCAGTTCAGAGTATCTATGATTGGTTGGCAGCACCCATGGGTGTTGTTCCCTGAAACTAAAATCAGAGTACTGTAGCCTGCCTCCCACACAAAGAATGCCAAAAAGTTGAATCTGTTCATCTGGACGTAGCGTTTTTTTTTTTAGTGGGAGAAACGTTTCGTCACCAACTGGTAACTTCTTCAGTCTCAGCTGACTGCAGGCTTTCCCAACCTTATAAACAGTACATTGCATAATGACCAAAACCAGCACCATTGACTAACAATGGGCCATTTGGTCAGTTTCATGATCTCGGTCATTATGCAAATGTACTGTTTATAAGGCTGGGGAATTCTGCAGTCAGCTGAGACTGAAGAAGTTACCAGTTGGTAAACGAAACGTTTCTCCCACTAAAAAACGCCACGTCCAGATGAACAGATTCAACTTTTTGGGATTCTTTTACCTGGATTATTGAGCATGCATCAAGAGATTTTAACAATATTGTTTTTATTGTAAATTATACTTTTTT
>VUQS01031774.1:0-14746 GCA_015108495.1 Heterochromis multidens | reverse complement strand
CCCTAAGTAAAAAAAGAGCAAAAAAAAAAAAAAAAAAAACCCAGATTATTGTATTCATAAACAGTCACTGTGGAAATGCGCCCACACAGGCTGACTCAAAGGGTTGTCTAGATCAGTCTATGAACTTCAAGCCACATCAGAAAAAAAGTGAAAGCTGCACAAAGTTGGGTGCTGAGGAAATCTCATGACTGTGAAGTGTACAGCGTACACTTCACAGTATTAGGCGTGGACTGAAATTTTTACATTTTAGGCAATGCACATTGCACAACATTAAAATTCCCAACATAATTTCAACAGTTTCCACCTACATCTAGCACAAATCATAAAAGCATCTGTCATGAAAAAGTGCTACCTGCAATTATTTGCAATAGAAAGAGGAAAAAAACAGGACAGGACAAGACAAAACACACATACACACAGGCAAGCAACCCACACACGTGCCTGCTCGGTACCTTTAAATAATCCCCCTGCCTGCCACTAGGGGTCCCAGGCCATGTGCCTCCTCTGCCTGAAAGGGGATTTAAATTTCTCCAGCTGTCAATCAAAAGCCCAACCATAACAATCTCCTTGTTTTCCACCACTTACTTTCTAATAATAAAGAAAACAGCATGAAGAAAAGCTAATTTTTATAAATTAAATAAATATTAACTAACCAGGCTGCTATTATAATAAACTACAGATTGTGCCCAAAGAAGTTGAAGTTGTTGGTTAAATCTGGCTTGTATAATAAAGTTTTAAGTACAACTCAGATGTTGCCTGAGGCTACCGTTACCTTTAATAACCTGCCAGCTCTGGCACACTCTGTACACTACGGCTGGTTTAACTGGATTTATATCCAGAATCACAGCAACATAAATATTAAAGTTATCCATTAAATGGCTATACGGAGGGGTAGTCACGTAGGCTTTTGATCACCCGTGCTGACTGACACAGCTCCGCATACGAGCAGCTATAAAAACTATTTTCTATTGGGCTCTATTTAAGTCAATACCGCTGACTATTAATATAGTTACAAAGAGCGGGTTCGTGTCGTATGTTTTAAACTTATCTGCGACACGATGAAGCGCATTAACAGTGTTTTTAAGAGAGCGAACCCTCACTTTCGCCCGTAAAGTCGCGTCAATAGACGGTTTAAAACCCCCGTCGCCCACCGCTAATGGTTAGCACGCTAAGTTAGCCACCAGCCAAGACCGCTCAGAGAACCGTCGCCTTTGCTTAAAAAACAACCCGCGTTTCTCGCCTACAGGTAACTACACCTCTTCGGGATGTCGTAGACTACATACCTGCCGTGAAACCAGTCTTTACAGATGTCGCACTCGATCATAAACCGGCTCACATCGTAGGGCTGCCGGCAGACACAGTACAGCGGGGCCGCCGCCATCTTCCTACTGTCCCCAAACAACGCAGGAATGAAACGGGCGGGGATTTCACCCACCGTCCGGAAATACCCGAGAGGAGAGCCGAGTGTACACGAAACCCGCCATTCTGAGGCAATCCCACCTCTGACGTCAGTTTCCAGATTATGCATTTCCATCTGGTTGTGTGGGCACACCAACAATAGACGCAAACTTTTTCCAAGAAAGGAGTGACATAAAGGGTTTGGTTTGGGGCACATGTTCAAATCTGATAAAATCAACCTCCAATTTAAATTATTAAAATTAAATCATCTCCATAATCTGGGATTTATTGTATTTTTCCATGAATTTGTTTTGTCATATTGCATTTTATTAAGATATATACCACTCTACTTATTCGAGCTATTTGATATGTTTGCTGTGTTTAATTTTTGAAACTGCTGTAACAAAAAAAATTTCAAATGTGTGATAAATGAGCTACAGTGCTGTGAAAAAGTATTTGCCTCCTTTCTGCTTTCTTTTTTTTCTTATATTTGTAACACTTAAGTGTTTCAGATCATCAAACAGATTTTAATATTAGACAAAAATAACCAGAGTAAATACAAAATGCGGTTATTAAGGGGAAAAAGTTATCCAAACCTACCTGGCCCGATGTGAAAAAGTAAGTACCCCCTAAGTCTAATAACTGGTTGTGCCACCCTTGGCAGCAAGAACTGCAGTCGAGCGCTTGTGATAACTGGCAGTGAGTTTTTTAGATTGCTGTGGAGGAATTTGGTATGCCAGCCACTCCTGGGAAGGTTCACCACTGTTTTCTCATTTGTGGATAATGGCTCTCACTGTGGTTCACTGAAGTCCCAAAGCCTTAGAAATGGCTTTGTAACCCTTTCCAAATTCATATATGTCAATGCCTTTGTTTTTTCATATGTTCTTGAGTTTCTTTAGATCGTGGCATGACGTGTTGCTTTTTGAGATCTTTTAGCCTACTTCACTTTGTCAGACAGGTTCTGTTTAAGTGGTTTCTGTAAACTTGTTTCCTATAGTTCGTCCACAGGGGTGCTGTATACAGAGATGTACGGTCTGCTCTAAATAAAGAGATCTTCACTGTATCTGTACATGCATTCAATTTGTGTAAGAGGATGTTTGCTTGTGCATACATCATCCGACATTGCCTATAAATACCATCTGCCATTTAATCTATAACAAGATGTCCAAGATATTTGACCTCATTAGGCTACAGACAGTAAGATTATTATCTGACAATCTAAATTCTGGAAATCTTAGATGTTTGTCCTCTACAGGTCTACAAATCAGGACAGCACTCTTACAGGTACTGTATATGATATCATGCTCCACACCATAAGCAGAGCATATGTGAATTTATGCACAGCCGTTTAAAAGTAGGGTAAATAATTTGTCTTGTATCTTCAATTATGCAATTAAGTTTCCACAAAATGTTAAAAAAAAGTTTATGTTTTTAGTTTTTTATTTAGTGAATTGCAAGTAGCATTAAGGAATATTGTGGAGACTTGTAGACCTTAGGCTGTAAATTATATATTGTATATAGCAAGCTATGTTATTTCTTTCAGCCACCATTATGTGAGATGAGAGAGAGAAATGTGTCTATAGATATAGTTTTAAAGGAATTACAAGCTCAAAAGGCCCACCAAGAAGTTATCTTAACTTGAAGGACTAAGCCCTGAATCTTCACAAAGAGTGCGCATATCTTAATTTATGCACAGCCATTTATTAAGCATTTAAATGTAGGGTATTTATTTTGTGTAATAATGAATGTTGAAGCTTTAATTGTGCAATTAAAATGCCCACATGTACATGTGTGGGGGCACATGCACCAAAAGTGTTTTCTGATTGCAAATAGCATTAAATACCTACATCAATGCATGCACCATTAATGCTGCGGAGTTATCAGTAACTCCGCAACACAACCGATGAGATGCAAAGGAAAGAAAATCTAAGTCTGTTACACAGTCTTTATCTTTCCTGCATTATCTTTACTGTGACGATCTCTTCAGAAGGTGTTTTCAGCCTCATGGCAGACAGTTCAGAGGAGTATTAAATAAAAAATCAAAACACAATATCCAGCCCTGGTATGTCTCCATGGAGCGTGTCTGACATGCCCTACGTGCTTGTGTGGTGAATAGCAATGGGACCACCGACCCACAGCTTGATCTGTGAGCTGACAGCACCCATCCCCCCACACGCCCATCTGTGCTGCTCTGCATAGTCAAGCAGCCTTGGTGCATGCAGAGGCTCCAGAGCACTCACTGCACAGAAGACACATGTGAGGTTATCTGCTAATCTCTGCCTGATTTTTTTTTCTCTTTGTGCATTTTAAGCATGCACCAAGGTGTAAACATCTCCTTTGTCTTCAGGATGATAATCACACCCTAGATCACCATCAGGGCTTCCTATTATAGGTTTTATCTCTCGTCATTTAACGTCTCGTCAGTGAGCAGTGCAGCTTCATGTCTGGTGAGCAGATCCACAGCATGCATGTAAACATTCCTCCTGGAAGTTAATAAACACTTGTGAGTGTAGGCTGGTGCTACAGCTGATGGATGGACATGAGCATCTTCTCTGCAGAACAAGGTGTAATGAGTTTACTCAGCTTTTTAAAACAGTAGAAAATTCATTTCTGAATTCTGAGTTGACTTTGAGTTTCTTCACAAACACTATAAGCATATATTACAAAGAGACTGCATTACATAAAAATCCATGTAAAATGTAAACAGGAAAGGAACCTGACAGTCTGAAAGCATTATGTGAAAACACGGTAATGGAGGAAGATGTTAGAACAGGCTCATCAGGACAAGCACAAGTGAGGAAATACTACATGTAGTCAGATATAAATTCTTATTGCAAGAAACTGTGATAAGATAATAAATGTAATAAAGCTTTCGCAAACTTTCACAACTGTGCTACATGTCAGGTTTACAAACTTTCAGTTTAGATTATATTGTTTAATGTTAATTTTTGTTGCAGTTTATTTCATTTCAGATTTGTTTTCATTTGAGTATAATACGGTGAATATTTGTCAGGCCTCCTAGTCAAAAAGTCCTTGTCCTTTTCTATGACCCCAGTTCCAAAAAGTTCCAAAATGCTGTGTAAAATGATGATTGGCAAATCTTATAAACCCATATTATATTTACACTAGTACATAGAAAACATATCAAACATTTAAACTGAGACATTTTACTCTTTCATAAAAAAAATTAACTCTTTGTGGATTTGGTGGCAGCAACATATCTCAAAAAATTTGGGATGAGTGGGACTAAAAAGAAAAAGCTGGAGGAAAATTTTGCAACTAATTAGGTTAATTAGCGACAGGTCAGTAACATGACCGGGAAGAAAAAGAGCATCTTAGCGAGGCAGAGTTTCTTAGAAGTGAAGATAGGAAGAGGTTCACCAATCTGCTAAAAACTGTGTCTACAAATTGTGGAACAATTTCAGAATAATGTTCCTTAACATAAAATTACAAAGACTTTGAATATCTCATCATCTACAGTACATAATATCATCAAAAGATTGCAAGAATCTGGAGAAATCTCTGTGCGCAAGGGACATGGCTGAAGATCAATATGAATGCCCGTGATCTTCCGGCCCTCAGGCAGCACTGAATTAAAAACATGCATCATTCTGTCATTGAAATCATTGCATGGGCTCAGGAACACTTCCAGAAATCATTATTTATGAACACAGTTCACCTTGCCATCTACAAATGCTGGTTAAAGCTCTATCATGCAAAGAAGACATAAGAGAACATGATCCAGAAACACTTTCTGGGCCAAAGCTCATTTAAAATGGACTGAAGAAAACTGTTCTGTGGACAAATCAAACAAATAAAAATTTGAAATTTCTTTTGGAAAACATGGATGCTGTGTCCTCCAGGCTAAAGAGGAGAGGGACCATCAACCTTGCTGTCAGTGCTCAGTTCAAAAGCCTGCATTTCTAATGGTATGGGGGTGCATTAGTGCCTATGGATTTGGCAGCTTGCACATCTGGAAAGGCACCATCAATTCTGAAAGGTATATACAGAGCAACATATGCTCCCATCCAAATGACGTCTTTTTCAGGAAAGACATTGCATATTTCAGCAAGACAATGCTAAACCACATACTGCATCTATTACAGCAGCATGACTCTGGAGTGGAAGAGTTCGGGTGCTGAACTGGTCTGCCTGCAGTCCAGACATTTCAGCAACTGAAAACATCTGGAGCATCATGAAACGAAGAATAATTAAAAAAAAGACCCAGGACTGCTGATCAGCTAGAATCTTTTATCAGATAAGAATGGGACAACAAAATACACACACACACATATATATATATGTACAATATATTTTTTTTCATGTTTTTACTTTAGTTTTAGCAAACTATTTTTACTTTGCTTTAGGCTCTATGTTTTTATTTAATAAAATAATTAAATATATGATGTAACTATGTAAAATAAATATATTATTACTACACACATACACATTTTGCATGTTTATTAAAGCCTAAAGTATTTCATTAACGTGATTTTACTGTATGCCGCGTCATTCTAGTGTTACAGCGCCACCTCCTGACTGAAGAGCACAATTGCTTGTTGCGCGTTCACTGTGTGTAGACGGTGCGCGCACGCTGCAAACGTCACGACGTGACGAAACGAGGCAGAAGCCAGCGCTCCCCCCGCCTCTCTGTGTGTGTTAGCATCATGGATGAAGGTGTAGAAAAATCATCCAGGTATCGTTCAAACAGCAGGGAGCTGCTGGAACCCACCGTCCAGGGACTCTGCAGCTCCATTTAACGTCTAACTAGATGACAAAAGAGGTAAGATAAAAAAAATAATCGGTACGGTGTAGTTACAGCAGTGGTGGACGCCGGGTTTTAAACGGTTGGCTGTCAGTACATTGGATGTTTTCGCCTAATAAAACATCTATTCTCGATACTTTTTTTGGACTTTTCTGCATGGAAACAGCGTCATTTCTCATTTGTACTCCTCTGCAGTTTCTCCTCGATGTTGTAGTGTGACTAACGAGATATAAATATATGTACTATGTGATATTTTCACATTAGAAGACGTTAACTTTGGCATTAGTGATGTATTCAGAATATTTAATCAAACACAAATCGCTTAGCTCTGCCTGGCAACCCCCCCCCCCCAGTGGCAGAAACAAGCTTCCTTAAAACCAGATCCTCATAACAGTCTTCTGAGTAAAACATAAAAAGCCAAGCTCAGCATACAAAATGTTAAATTTCACTCCTCCATCCATAAAAATAAAATAAAATAAAATAAAAATGACCACATTATTATTATCTTGTTTTTCTTTCTAGCAGAAGGTTTGACATCAGTTGTTTTATCCAGTGTGTAACATTTGGTCCATGATTTTCTTTCCAAAACAATGTTATCAGCACTTTGGCTTTAAAAACAAAACAAAAAACACATTAATATTTCTTCATTTTTATCATAACTGTGTCCATCTACATGCCAAACAAGTAAAAATAGCTTTGGAGCTAGTGGAATTTGCTTTAAAATAATTTTCTCGTGTGTCCCTCTGACCTGATCTGTTCCTTCAACCTCTTTGCATTTATTCCACGTCCTGCACATTTTCATTATATCGATTTAACTTGGCAGGAGTCACATGTTTGCATTGAACAGGTGTAGTGTGTTAATATGAGGCTTGTTTTAATTGTGACACAGGCGGTGGAGAACAGCCTTGAACCTGAAGATGAGGCGTCTGTCGAGAAAGAAAGCATTGAGCTTGGTGAAGGAACTGGATGCCTTCCCCAAAGTGTCAGAGAGCTACGTGGAGACATCGGCGTCAGGAGGAACAGGTGGGACGTCACTCTGAGTAAAGACAGCAGGAGCAGTAAAAAGAAAGAGTAACACTCTCTACTCATCTGTCTCATCCACAGTGTCGCTTTTAGCTTTTAGTGCCATTGCACTTCTGGCTGTCTTAGAGTTCTTTGTTTATCGAGAGACTTGGATGAAGTATGAATATTCAGTCGACAAGGATTTTTCCAGGTGAGTTATTATTACTCTGTTATTAGATATTAATTAGTTGTGATTTCAGTCTGATTTTTTTTTACATTTTGCATTGCTTACAGTTACAGTATGATATCACAGTAATCTTTTTATCCTAATTTCAGTAAATTGAGAATAAACATTGACATAACAGTTGCCATGAAATGCCAGCGTGAGTATCCCACCTTGTTTGCCATCACTGTGGATAAGTTACTAATTGAAGAGCTTACATCACAATAACGCACATATTTTATCTCTGATTGTAGATGTGGGAGCAGATATTCTGGACCTGGCTGAAACCATGATCACATCTAATGGCCTGCAGTACGAGCCTGTGAGTTAAACGCATGTCTCAAAACTTTAGGTCATTCTGAGGTGTTGCTTCTATCAACCAAACTTTCCTGTTTGTGTGTTTGAACAGGTTATTTTTGAGCTGACCCCACAACAAAGACTGTGGCAAAGGTAAGCCTTTGTGCAGTCACTCAGGGAGGTAAAAAATCTGGTAATGCCTAAAATTTGGTGATCAAAACTGAAAGCTACAGAAGGCTCCTGGGAAAGTTAAAGACACCAGCCTACTAAAACAGCTCTGAATTGTGAGGGCTTGGACATGAGACCTTTTTGGAACGGGATACTGTGTGCACTACAGGGTGTAGTCTCTGTGGATCAAGCTTGTTCTGGAAAAATCGATTGAATTTGTATCTGTGGTTGGAAAAGCTTTCCTATCTGATGCCCCCATGAGGCGTCCTTGGTCTCCAAGTGGGTGGTAGGCTGTCAAATAACCTCCACATAAATTCTCTGACTAAAGCTTTTCCATCCGACATTGCCCAGTAATGTCGGTGTAATCAGTATTAGTCACTTCATGTGGGAGTGGTTTTAATGTTGTGGCTGATTTTTGTATGGAATTTTCCATTTAACTGGCATTGTGTATTCCCTGAAAAGTGTATTTACGTTTGTATACCTCGCAGGTTGTTCGAATTTTGTGGCTACGGAAAGTTGAAACTTCTTTTTAAAAATGTACAAAAAAACTGGAAGAGGTTATTAGAGTTTTCTTCTTGTTTAAAAGCTTTTGAAGCTGTTTAGCTTTGAACAAGTGACGGTTCTGCAACCTGTTGTTTGTTTTCCAGGACGCTGCTTCTCATACAGAACAGGCTGAGAGAGGAGCACGCTCTGCAGGAAGTTCTTTACAAAACTCTCCTGAAAGGAGCTCCCACTGCTCTGCCACCACGGTCAGTCTCCTACATATAAACAATTTTTTATAATCACTTTATTCATTTAACAAAAAGGCAAAGACAGCAGTGCACACTGGATTAAGCGTGGATTTTAAGCTGTTATAATAAGAAAAATAATGTGCTCAAACATTATATGTGTAGGGAGGATGCCTCCATGGAGCCCCTCAATGCCTGCAGGATACATGGACATGTCTATGTCAACAAAGTGGCAGGAAACCTGCACATCACTGTGGGAAAGTAAGAGCCTGAGGAGTGTAATGAGTAAATATTTGGGCGTTGTTTCTGACACTACCGGCTAATACCAATTCTTGGTATTTTTCAGGCCTATTCACCATCCTCAGGGCCATGCACACATTGCAGCTTTTGTGAGCCACGAGAGTAAGTTAAAAGATGTTTTTCTAATAACACTTCTAATTCCACTCCTTTATAATCTAGAAGCAGACCAGGCAACATTATATGTCACCATAATCAGTGTTCCTTCAGCTTCAAACTGGCTGTCCCTTTTTCTAATCTGCAGAAGGACCTGAAGTCATCAGAGGGGTTTACGATGGGGGAGTTTGAGTCAGTTTTAAAAGAAACTCTTAAACTGTAACTGTTTTGTCCTTATTATGTTATTACATATCTGTATGATGTGTTTTTTATGTTTGTAGTGTGCAACAGCTGTATTTGTGTTTGTTTGTGTTTACAGTTGCTATAATCTGCTGCCCTTTTGGCCAGGTCACTCGTGAAAAAGAGATTTTTAATGTTTACCTGGATAAATTGAATACACTCATCGGCCACTTCATTAGGTACACTTTGCTAGTAACAGGTTGGACCCCGTTTTGACTTCAGAACTGCTTTAATTCCTTGTGGCACAGATTCAACAAGGTGCTGGAAACATTCCTCACAGATTTTGGTCCATATTGACATGATAGCATCACACAGTTGCTGCAGATTTGTCAGCTACACATCCATTATGTGAATCTTCTCTTCCACAACATCCCAAAGGTGCTCTATTGGACTGAGATCTGGTGACTGTGGAGGCCATTTGAGTCCAGTGAACTCATTGTTATATTCAAGAAACCAGTTTGAGATGATTTGAGATTTGTGACATGGTTCGTTATCCTGCTGGAAGAAGCCATGAGAAGATGGTACACTGTGGTCATAATGCGATGGACATGCTCAGCAGTCAATACTTGTGTAGGCTGTGGTATTTAAACAATACTCAGATGGTACTAAGGGGCTCAAAGTGTGCCAAGAAAAATCCCATTACACTACCAACAGCAGCCTGAGCTGCTTATACACACAGGATGGATCCATGTTTTTAATGTTGTTTATGGCAAACTGTGAACCTAATATCTGAATATTGCAGCAGAAATTGAAACTCATCAGAACAGGCAATGTTTCTTCAATCATCTGTTGTCCAATTTTGCTGAACCTGTGTTTCCTGTTCTTAGCCGACCGCAGTGGCACCCAGTTTGGTCTTCTCTTCTTCAATATTCGACATGTGCGTTCAGAGATGCTCTTTTACGTCCTTTGATTGTAACGAGGGGTTATTTGAGTTACTGTTTCCTTCCTATCAACTTGAAGTAGTCTGGTCATTCTCATCTGACATCAACAAGGCATTTTCACTCAGAGAGCTGCTGCTCACTGCATATTTTCTCTTTTTTGGACCATTCTCTGTAAGATAGTTGTGTGGGAAAATCCCAGTAGATCTCCAGCTTCTGAAATACTCAGATCAACTTAAATCACCTTTCTTCCCCATTCTGATGCTCAGTTTCAACTTCAGCAGGTCACCTTGACCATGTTTACATGCCTAAATGCACTGAGTTGCTGCCATGTGATTGGTTGATTAGATAGTTGCATTAGTGAGCAGTTGAACAGGTGTACCTAAAAAGTGGCTGTGAGTGTATATTTCTTACATGTTTAATAGGAAATAATTGTACAAAACATGAAAGATGTTAAATGTGTGAGCAAGATTTACAAGTGAGGTAATGCCATGTTAGATAAAAACGTGTTCTTTTTGCTCCTAAAAGGGACCAAAGTTGGCCAGATGACAGTCTTATGAAATCCAGCTTTTGAAGTATTGCTACTACTTAATGATTCTCCACAGCCTTGATTGAACCTGAGGGTCCTCTCATCTTTGCATTACAGCGTACAATTTCTCCCATCGAATAGACCATTTATCTTTTGGGGAGTTGATACCAGGCATCATCAATCCTCTGGACGGCACAGAGAAAATCACCTATAACAGTAAGTCATTGGATTTCAGAGGCTAAAACATGATAGAGTGGTTTTGTACCAGGAAACATTTGAAAAGGGTTTCCCATTAGTACATTTTGCATGAAACCTTCACCCTCAGTTATTCTTTCCTGTGTACCTCCACCCCAGATAACCAGATGTTCCAGTACTTCATTACAGTGGTGCCCACGAGACTGAACACGTACAAGATATCGGCAGACACACACCAATTCTCTGTGACCGAGCGAGTGAGTAATCACTAACTACAGAGTTTTAAACACAACCCAATGTTGTGACAACAAGTGAGAAGCATGTAGACTAACCGCCACAATGTACGCTGCCAAGGAACGGGTGATAAACCACGCCGCGGGCAGTCATGGTGTTTCCGGCATCTTCGTCAAGTACGACACCAGCTCTCTGATGGTGACGGTCAGTGAGCAGCATATGCCACTTTGGCAGTTCCTGGTACGGCTGTGTGGCATAATCGGTGGCATATTCTCCACCACAGGCGAGTTTGCTTTAATGCAGCATAATGTAAAGTTTATATAGAGACTAGCAACTGGATTCCAGGCTTGGAGATTTAGAGTAAAATAATTAAATATGCTACAAGGAGGAGTTATTGTAATTAAAGTAATTTAATCTAGCTTTGGCTTTGAATTGTGCTCGAATTCATGCAGTCTTTTTTTTTTTTTTTTTTTTGGTGTTTTCCATTTAGAGTGTGCTGGGCTTAGAGTAAGGCTTGATAAGCTGGACTGAACTGATGTTTACTAGTCCACATTTTGCTCTTTGCTGCGGTTGAGGATGTTGACCTTTCTCAGGAACAGAGTTTGGTCACATGATAACACCAAGAAATCCTTTGAATTTCTGTTCATGTACAGCATGGTATGAACATGTTAGAGTCAAACACACTTTTTAAAAAAAATTTTTTGGGTGGGGTTTAGCCTTTAATATGGTAGGACAGTGGAGAGAAGATAGCTGGGAGACAGAGCAGGGGGAAACTCAGGCCTCTGCACTGGGCTTACATTATACACTCAACCCAGTGAGCTAAACCAGCACCCAGAGTCACACATACTTTAATCTTAATAAAACCAAGTGAAAAATGTACTACCTAAAGCATTGACTTTGTTCTGGCATTTATGGAGAAGAGTGATTGATTCAATAAAGTTTAAACTCCAACTCCCAGAGAATTCAGATAGTGTCCTGTATGTGAAAGGCTGTTCTTTCTGAGTTAATGTTTAACATAACAGGCGTGCCAGAAAGTCTGTTTTTCTTGTTTTCATGCACCAGCAGGAAGGTCATGTGCCTTTTATGCCCGTGCAGTAAAAATTATACCATGTTTCAAAGAGGAAATACATAAAAAAAGATACAAAGAAGGAATTAAAATCTGTGTAGCTAAACCTTTTATCTTCTGTCATATTATTCATCTTGCAATTCCTCAGATTTATCTTTGACTAAACAGGATTATTATTTCATTGTCTTATTTTTAATAAGAAAAGTGTTTCTTTACCTTTCAAAAACTGTTAATATACAAACTGATAAACACATGGTTAGTAGAGGGAATCACCAGACACCCCACGATACAATATCACAATATTTCACTCACAATGCAATTATTACTGTGATTTGTAACATTTTGCGATAAGCTGAGTATTACAATAACACACAGTGCAATTTATCACCTTTTTTAAACTGCAAATTATGTCCTCAAAGTTAAACTTTGTAAGTATCTGTTTTATCCAAAAAGATAAAATTATCTCACTTCAGTTATTTATTTATTTTTTTGCTTCAAAATGAGATCGTCAAGCAAACCAACACTGTCACTGAAACCTGCCATAAATGTTGACATAAGACTGAGTCAGCCTGCTATCAGTCTGTGATTAAACGGGGTCAAGTTGGCAATTACATGCAATCTGTTTCTGATAATACAGCAGTTAACTGTGATAAATGGTTGAAAATCATATCTGTTGCTGTCTACATAGACAGAAATTCATATTTAACTGTTACATTTGTGCTCAGCAGCCTTCCTGCTCTATAAGAATATAACGAGCAGACAGATGAATTGAGTCCCCTCGAGTTGTGCTCATTGACGGACTCATTCAGTCTGATGGCAACATGTTTGTAATCTGTCTATAAACTAGACAGCAATTATTTGTAAACCTTCAAAAATCTCTGAGTAATTGCAGTCAGTCCAAGTCGGACGCCCACATGTCGCATGGCTGGAGTGCAGCAGCCCGGGTTCGAGTCCAACCTGCAGCCCTTTGCTGCGTGCCTTCCCCCTCTCTCTCTCCGCTTTCCTGTCTGTCTACACTGCTTCACTATCTAATAAAGGCAAAAATGCCAAAAAAATCATCTTAAAAAAAAAAAGTGGTCATGAATGTGCATCAGCCTCTGGGCAACCATTTAGTTGCAATTGGTCACAGAATGTGAAAAAATTCAATACAATCACCAGGCAGTAACAGACTTTTTTTTTTTTTTGGTAGATGTAAGGAGTAGGGATGGGAATTGATAAGAATTGTGTCACCACCATCGCTAAGCAGCATATCAATGACATCACAGTCGTGCTAATTAACAGCATCCTGTGTGGTCAAATGTTTGTGCATGTTGGAGGCATGTCCCCCCTTTGTTGTGATCAGTGTTGGGGTCATTACTCAAAAAAGTAATGTATTACACATTACTCATTACTTTTCTTAAAAGTAATGCAGTGCGTTACCTAATTACACAGAGAAAGTACTTTGTTACACTACTCATTCCATTACTTTGTTACTCTGTAAAATGACCTGAAACACACACATAATTATCAGTTAACAATATAAACACAAATCTTCTTTTAGTGTTTACATATGAACACAAAGCAAAGATGGAAACCAGCCCAGAGAGACTTCAGAGGATCACCACGGTGATTCTACTGTAGAAACATGAACAGGTAGAAACGGAGGCTGCAGCCTGGCTGATCATCACTGCCTTTGTTACCTGTTGAAGTTCAGGCTCTGGCTGCTGGGCTGGGGTCTGCATACACTCAGCTTCATCATCACTCTGGGTTCTTGGCTTTGTGTTAGCATGCTGCCTGTGCAGATGGTTGTAAAGAGCTGATGTTGTGTTAGTATCAGTGTAATGCAGTTGTTTCTGTCCTGGATGCAGTTTACACTGTACCACCGTGCTCTTGTCCTTTTTGTGCAATAAAAATAAAAGTAATTTTTACTTGTTTTCATAATATTCCCAGAGTTTTTAAATGTATTAATAAAATATCAATATTTGGTGATCATGGATTGATACAATATTACCACTATGCTGCATCTTTTTAAAATTTTTTCCCACCCCTAATGGTTAGCAATGTTAATTTAATTGATGACATTTTAATGTTTAGCAGGCAAAATGGTTTTGTTTATTATTCTGTCCAAACATCCATCTCTCTCTCTCACCGCCACCTCGTCCAGCACTCCACACTACCTGGCAGATAAGCATGATTAGTAAAGAAACTTGCTCATGGCATTAGTCATTAGGCTTTATGTTTTGGGGAAAATGAATACTGAGTTTTGTCTGTCAGGGGTAATGGGTGGATTGATTATCCCTACAGTCATGCTGTAGGTAACAGAGCTCACACTTGAGCTTTTCTTATATCATGACGGTTATATGTGAACTCAATTACATGAAAATGCCAAATGACTGACTGCATTATCCCTCTATACAGTATTAGCATCATCCTGGTTTGACCACGTCAGGGAGTGGCATTTAAACAAAGACCAGTACAACATCCTCTTCCTGACCTACGAGGAGATGACTTTGGTACGATGTTTCTTCACACTTTGGTTGCTCATTAGAAACCAGTCAAATAAAATCTCTGGCAGAGTTTAAGCTCTTTTCTCTCTTGGGTTCCTGCTTCTCGTTTAGGATCTGAAGGGAGCGGTGAAGAAGCTCTGCAGT
>VUQS01031769.1:20853-36981 GCA_015108495.1 Heterochromis multidens | reverse complement strand
AAAGGAGGCAATACACGGTATTAAGAACTAGGGTATGTAAACTTTTGATCAGGGTCATTTGGATAGTTTCTGTTGTCATTATGATTTAAAAAGGCCAAACACAATTGTTTGATAATAAATGGCTTCACCCAACCACTAACCATGAGCGAAAGAAAAGTTTTTGTATTATCATTCATATTCTCTGAAAAATGGCCAAAAAAAATCACAATTTCTGCCAGGGTATGTAAACTCTTGAGCACAACTGTGTGTGTGTGTGTGTAGATATGTATATACGTATATGCGAGGCTTTATATAGATATAGATATCCTAAAAATGACATTAACAAATTACAGGTGAAAAACTCTAATTGTTTACGCTGAATGATTTCCAAACCTGCTCTCAAATATTCCTACAGCCATTCTTTTGAGAGAGTTGACTATGCTCATTACGCTTTGATAAAGTGTTATTATTATTATAATTACTCATTTCATTTAGTTATATGAACAATAGCAGGGTGTTTGTAGTATTTCCACATGCTGTAGCACTGCACTTGTGCAGTTAACCATGAGACAAGTGTATTAAATATACTGACTTTCTTACAGAGAAGTGCGTTGTTATGTGCTATCCTATTGATTTTCAGTGAAAGTCCTCTTAGGAATGTCAAAGTGTTATACTTTTCAGAATATATTGATATGCTTGCCATGTGCTTGCAAACATTTCCAGTTCACAGCAAGGAGAATCTTATCATGGTGTCTGACTTTGTCAACACTATTAAATTTAGAGAGAGTCTGTGATTAATAACTTCCACATAAGGAGAAAATAGAAAAAGGCGCAGGCTTGGAGGCTTACAGAAAGATTAATGAGTGTCAAAAACAATGAATTTTCCATTAGATAGTAGATTGGCACACGTTACTTGTATGATCTTCGAAGTTTCCTCATCAGATAACAGTTTGTTCAAGGATCACCAAGAAATGACCTGTTTTTATAGATAAAAATTGTGTCCTTTGTGCACACTTCAGATTACCACTGACCTATTTTTAAGTCAGAAATATTACCTTTTCCACAAGACTTCTCTCTACTCTCAGCTATGGGTATTATAATGAGCAATATAATCACAGTTTTTATTGAACATTTGGCCTGACTATTAAGAGAGAACAATTATAAATGTCAGAATTGGCCTTGTGAAGGCTGGTTACAAAGAAAAAAGTGCAGATTGCAGGACAGTCTTTTAATTTCAGCAGCATTATTTAAAACACACATACACATACAAGCACAGACAGTGTCATGTCTCTCAAAAAGCTTTCTCTGCAAATATGTCATTATTGTTACTATAGGTGGCCAGCCGATATCAAATATCAGCAACAGGGAAAACAAACACACAGCATTGATGAGTATGTTGAATACTAATGCAACTTTGAGTAGCAGGAAAATGATAAGAAGCCAAAAATGATCTTTCACAACAAGAGAATCAAATGAGGCATGCATAGTGTGAACAATGCCACTGGCACCACCAGCTGGAAAGCAATAGTGGGCTGTTGGATATTTCCCATAATAGACCAGATGTGTCAGCATACAGTACATTTGTAGACCAGAGAAGAGAGGTACATTTTATAAGTGAGGCTTTCTGGACAATTTTAGAAGTGCTTTTGTCAGTTTTTTTCTCTGTCTGCAAGAAACACATTGTATAACCTTTAGTCAGTGAAGATTTGGGCAGAAATTTTTAAGAAAAAGGGAAGTAAAACATGGAAATTCAAAAAAAATTATTATGGTATTTATCCTTCTGTTCTACCTAATGCTTAACAGAATTTCAGAATCATATTTTGTTTAAATGAAGTGAACTCAGTATGCTATTTCTGCAGCTGTTGGACCGTGTGAACTGCACCTTAATGACGCATTCTACAGATTCTTTAGATTGTATCTACATTCCCTAAGAAATCAGATTTCAGCTTAAAATTGTGTAATATAACCAACTTCACAAATCCTAACAGACAAGATCTTACAGGAAGACCAGCAGTGAGTTTGCCTTCAAGGATAAAGGAGCATAATCATGGAGAGTGAGAGGATGCCTGAGGAATGGAGAAGAAGTGTACTGGTACGGATTTTCAAGAACAAAGGTGATGTGCAGAACTGTAGTAACTACAGAGGGATAAAGCTGATGAGCCATACCATAAAGCTATGGGAAAGAGATGTTGAAGCTAGGTTAAGAAGAGAGGTGATGATCAGTGAGCAGCAGTATGGCTTCATGCCAATAAAGAGCACTACAGATGCAATCTTTGCTTTGAGAGTGTTGATGGAGAAGTATAGAGAAGGTCAGAAGGAGATGCACTGTGTCTTTGTGGATCTGGAAGACGCATATGATAGGGTGCCCAGAAAGGAATTGTAGTACTGCATGAGGTACTGAGGAGTGGCAGAGAAGTATGTGAGGGTGGTGTGGGACATGTATGAGGACAGCAAGACAGTGGTGGGGGGTGGAGTGAAAGATAGGTTCAAGGTGGAGGTGGGATTTATTAGGAATCAGCTCTGAGCCCCTTCTTGTTTGTAATGGTGAAATAGGTTGACAGATGAAGTCAGGCAGGAGTCACCGTGGACTATAATGTTTGCAGATGACATAAGTTGTAGTAAGAGTAGGGAGCAGGTGGAAAAGAGCCTGCAGAGGTGGTGGTATGATCTGGAGAGGAGGAATGAAAATCAGTAGAAGCAGGACAAAATACACATGTATGTGAATGAGAGGGCAACATGTGGAAAGATGAACATGAAACATGTAGAGGTAGTGAAGTTAGATGAGTTTAAATACATGGGTTCAACCATTCAAAGCAATGGGCAGTGCACAAGAGGTGAAGAAGAGAGTGCAGGCAGGGTGGAGCGGGTGGAGACGAGTGTCAGGTGATTTGTGATTTGTGACAGAAGGATAGCAGCAAGAGTGAAAGGGAAGGTTTACAAGACGGTTGTGAGACTTGCTATGATGCACAGTGCTGTGGAAAAGTATTTGCCCCTTCCTGATTTCTTAATTTTTTGCATCTTTCAGATCATCAAACAAATTTTAATATTAGGCAAAGATAACCTGAGTAAATACGAAATGCAGTTTTTAAATGATTTATTTTATTAAGAGACAAAAGCCTACCTACTCAATGAGAAAAAGTCATTTCTATGTAACAACTGCCACTATTACGTAAACCTTGCTAGTACCACGCTGGACGCTAGAACTGCTTAATTCTTCATGACATAGACAACAAGGTGCCGGAAACATTTCTGAGATTTTGGTCTATATTGATATGATAGTGTCACACAGTTACTATAGATTTGTTGGCAGAACATCCATGATACAAATCTCCCATTCCATCACATCACAAAGGTGCTGTACTGAGATTTAGTGTTTGAGTACACTGAATTCATTGTCATGTTCAAGAAACCAGTTTGTGATGATTTGAGCTTTGTGACAGTTCATTACCTTGCTGGAAGCAGTCATCAAGGAATGGACATGGTCAGCAACAATACTCAGATAGGCTGTGATTGTTTAAACAATGTTCAGTTGGTACTAAGGGGCCCAAAGTATGCCAAGAAACTATCCCCCACACCACTACACTACCACCACCAGCCTGAACTGTTGATACAAGGCAGGATGGATCCATGCTTTCATGTTGTTTACACCAAATTCTGATCCTCCCATCTGAATGTATTGAGCTATCGAGACTCATCAGACCAGGCAACATTTTTCCAATCTTCTATTGTCCAATTTTGGTGAGCCAGAGTGAATTGTAGCCTCAGTTTTCTGTTCTTAACAAATGACCTTAGCTTAGGTAGCTAAGCTTAGGAGTGGCACCCAATGTAGTCTTCTGTTGCTGTAGCCTGTCTGGTTCAAGGTTCAACTTGTTTTCCATTCAGAGATGCTCTTCTGCATACCTTGGTTGTAATCAGTGGTTATTTGAGTTACTGTTGCCTTCCTATCAGCTCAAAGCAGTCTAGCAACTCTTCTCTGACTTCTGGCATCAACAAGGCATTTTCACCCAGAGAACTGCCACTTACTGGAAATTTTCTCATTTTCGGACCATTCTCTGTAAACCCTAGAGATGGCTGTGTGGGAAAATCCCAGTAGATCAGCAGTTTCTGAAATACTCAGACAGACACTTTAGGGGATTACATAGTCACCTCTTGTACTCATGTTATGATATCACATTATTATATTAGTTGGCTTTAACTTGATCCCAAGATCGTTGGTTTTTTACTGTCCTAACAGATGCTACAGTAAAGCTGTGTTTGTGTGTTGTGACCTTTGCTCTACATTCATTGTAAGTAACTACGATTATATTACATGGGTCAGCAGCTACAGATGCATGTTTTAATGAAGGATTAATGGTACAAATAAGGTTGTAATAGAGTTAAAACTGATAAAGATGTAATAGTCAAGTCTTTTCTGTCTCTTGGTAATGTATTGGTGATAACACTTGACACATCATCAAGGTATGTTATAAATGAGTACTGAGTATACTACTCCCATTTCCATATTAACAACATTTAATCTTATATTCCTGTCACCATGGAGCAAATAATCATTATGCTATCAATTGTATTCCTTCACACTACCTATCTAACTTGCTGTCTCCTTGCTTTACCCCCTCATGCTATCAGTGGCTGGGACAAAAAGCAAAGCGAAAGGTGAGTTATTGCCTCCATTTTCTTGCTACATGATTTATGTTGCGCACAGTTCCCAATAAACAATGTTTGGATCACCCTTTTATCTCCACCAAAAGCCTAGCAAGCATTAACATACGCTGCTTCTCCTGAACCATTCTGGGCATTTTTTTTTAACCTTTTTTTCTCCAGGAAAGGTTTGTTGAACATCCTTGCTCTTCCCAGATACAACCTGCTTCATGTATGTATAGATTTCACATTGAAGAGCTGCCTGCCTCACCCAGTCATGCTTTCCTGTATTTGGCCTCTGTGCAGCTACTCTGGAGCAGCTGGGGGCTGGTTCCTAGTTCAAGGGCACCTCAGAGTTAGGAGAGATCGTTTCTCTTCGCTTACGCTCAACAGATTTTCTTAGTCGTATTGCACATTTAAACAGGAGATGTTCTGGTAACCAATTTACTTTGTTTTTGCTTTCTTTTATTTACCTCTGTCCATCACTATATAACACTTTTTCTGATATATGTGTTCACTTCAGTGCCATTGAATCTGGTCTATTGCCTAATAAACTGTGTTTTTATATCCATTATTTATTTAAAGAAGAGATAGAATATTTGGTCATTTAGAGACTGTTCCTTTGTATTGAAAATACATTTTCTGTTATCGGCCTTTTCTTTTTTTTTGTTTGTTTGTTTGCTTACCTCAGAAAATACTGTGTTTTCTAATTACCAAAGTAATTAGGAGGCTAGTTTTTAATTAACAGAAGACACACATTTAGCATTTGTACCTCCAGAATGGGACAGCCTTTTTCAGCAGCACCCTTATAGTTGATTAGTTGTTATAATGATAAAAATAATATATATATATATAACTAGATGTATCAGTCTTGAATTTTGATTAATGGATTTTGTCAAGTCTTGCATGCTGATGATTGCTGTGTAATTCATGGAATAACTGTAAGAAGCCAGTATAAAAGATCCTCCTAGCAGGCGTCATTATAATGGAAAACATGCCTCTTGGCTTATTTACTGAGACTTCATGAATAGATTTATTTGCTCTGTGAGGATTCACCTGAGCATATGAACCAATGCTTTGGCCAGTGCAAACACAGAGAAAAAGAGGATCATTTATTAAAGTGCAAACATTGTATAAAGAGAGTAAACTCAAGATAAACTCTTTCATGAGAAAACTTTTTTATGGTCACCCCAAACTTAGCAAAGTAACTTGTATTGGTCATTATTTTTGGTCAAACAATGAGACTAATGGGACAAAAGTGCTCAAACTCTGCTGTGAGTCAACCATATAGCAACAGTAAAACATAAAGCTGAAATAGTGGAGGTTTTCACAGTTATGTAACCTTTATGAAGGGCACATTCAGGCAGGGTGGATTGTGAATTTAACATAATTTCAAATAAAGTTAATCCAGGAGAGGTTATGTTACATTAAAGAGAAAAGGGCGAGGATAGGGTTTACTGAACATCTAAAAGAGGAAATGCAGGTTTCTCAAAGAGCAATGTTTAAATGGACTGTAGGAACAATTCTTCTTTTTCCTATCATGTGGCTTCTCAACATTTTAGAGGAAATCCATACTTGGAGTTACTGAGAAAATATTCTGGTCAAGCTTGTGCTTAACTGAATTAACATTGATTAAAGCATTTATCTATCTGTTGGCAGCCCTCGAGAGTTGGGTTGATTACTATTAGGAGCTTTTCTTGTTGTATTTGTTATCTTAGTGGTGCCAGTTGTTATCACTTTGTAGACTGTATATGCTTAATATGCTTTCACTTTGGCAGTTTTATTTTTTTGTGCAGCGTAATGCTTACAAGGACCAGAATTTGACTTAATTTGAGGCACATCAAAATGTACAGTAACTTCAAGTAACTTCTTGAACATGAAATCTCCTGTTTCACCTGGAAATAGCACAGTATTTCTGACCCACTTTCTGAAGCTGATGTATTACCACTTTCTTCTTTCCTTTTTTTCTTGCACAGCAGAAAAAAACATGGCTAAGAGTTTCCCCCAGCAGGGATATTTATTGCCAGTTCTGTGGATTGTCCACCCCCTACATTCCCCCCACCTTCCCCACTGTGGTAAATTATAGGGGAGGACGACGCTCAGTACCACCTCTGTGTCGAAGAAGGTTCACTTTTGCTCAGGTGTTAGTCAGTAACAGGCACAAAATGTTCTCTTTGATGAAGGGTAAAGCTGGGAGACAGCTCACTCTGTCTTGGTTATTTCCTTTCTGAAAGACTTCATCAGCTCAATCAAATGACTGCATCATTTAGGATCACATTATCAGTGCAGACTATGACTACAATGCAGTGCTGATAGTCATTTTTTGTGTGCTGGTTGCTTATCTCATCACATGCATTGTGTGTTTACAGATGATGGAACCATTGTAAAAAATCACTATAATCCTGGTGCAGATAAAAGGTGCATACATCTAATGTAATCTTCTTTGTATGATTCTACATAAACAAATTTAATGCAAACATGACTGCTAATTGATTTTACAAAAAGAAAAGAAAAGAAAAACAGGAGCAATAAGTATAAGGTCATTTGCACCTGAACTTAAAAACAGCAATTGATATAGACACCAGTTTATTCTGTGGAACTTGTGTGTGTGTGAGGATACTACATATATATATGATGCTACCAACACGATGCTTGACAGTGGGTACAATGTTCTTATGTTTAAAAGCCTGACCTTTACTCGTCCAAACATACCTCTTGTAGCCAAATAGCTCAATCTTTGTGTCATCTGACCATAAAACTTTTCTCCAGATTGCATTTGGCTTGTCCATGTGTGCGGCTACAAATTTCAGTCGAGCTTGAAGAAGTCGATTTTGGAGCAGGAGCTTCATTCTTCGTTGGCACCCTCTCAGTCCATGGTAATGTAAAACTCGCTTCCCTGTAGACAGTGACACTCGTGTTCCAGCAGTTTCCAGTTCATGACACACTTGAGCCTTGGTGGTTCCTGAACATCGTAACTAATTTCCTCTCATCTGAGGGTAACAGACCTTGGCAAAGTAGTGAAACATTTGAATACCTTGTACTTACGTACAGTTGTTTGAACTGATGATCTTGGAATCTGCAGTTGTTTAGAAATGGCTCCAAGAGACCTTCCCAACTTGTATAAATCTACAGTTCTCCTTCTTAGATCTTCACTGAGTTCCCTGGACTTTCCCATTGTACTAAGTATTAGTCAATCCAATGAGTGCTGCCAAACAAATCCTTTTTATGCTGGCAAAGAGAAATTACCAGTAATCATGATCACTAACAAGAAGTTAATCATCATTAGAAATCATTAAAAGCCCCAAATTACCATGCCATTCATGCCCATAATGAATGTATGTAAACTTCTGACCACCAGTATCTATCTAGATAGATAGATAGATAGATATTTGTGAAACACAGACATTAAGTACATTACTAATGTGGCTTCAAGTAATCAGTCTCTGCTTTTACTATAATTATATATGGATTTTCAATGTCTAAATGGATTTGATAGTGGAAGGCCGATATAGTATGATTTCAAATGTTCCTTTTAGCTTCTTATTTGTGAATCATGTACAGCTAAGTCTATGGTGTACAGTTTTCAGTTTACATGCATCACCTTAGGCAGGTTATTTACAGATTAGCTCCAGTTCATGGTTCAGATCTAGATTTAGTGCTAATTAGCTGCTGCCCTTAAATAGTTGTTTAAATCTCCCCAATCAACTGTAGGCAGGTAGCTGTTAAAATGGCATTTGAGTGACTCAGTTTATAATAAACATGGTATGCATTTATGTGGATGTCACACCAACAGGGCTTAAATTACACTGCCAGTGTAAGTGATTGTTTTTTATGACAGATGTGACCTTTTAGTCAGATTTAAATCATATGAAACATGTTTTTGCTGATGTTCAGGAAAGGTCACTAAGCAAACAGTCAAATATGATGGGGTTACTTTAGAAGTAAACTTGTCTTATCTCCTCTCATTATCATTTCCTCCATTTTTTAGCAAAAATACTTAAAGGTAGTTAATGAATATGTCTGCAAAGACACAATAGATGTGGTGATCATGCTGTTTACATTGCTTCTATTCTGTGTTTGCGTATGTGGTATATGTGTTTATATATGTAACCTAGACTTAAATTCTGACTTTTTAATACTGCACAGTGGTCTCCCTCTCATTCTACTACATGGTGAGGGTTCTGTGCAGTATCTTAGCTTTTCGCAGGACTACACTTCCTCAGACCTCAGATGTTATACTGGAAATCTGAGTTATTTCGAGGGGGGTCAGGCCCATAAAGGTCTTGTTAGGCACTGTATGAATTTAGCACAAATCAGGCTGAAATTCTTCCAGACATGTTTCACATGACATCTGAGAAGGGTTATAATGCATAATTAACTCTTGCACTCTCAGCGTTCTGGTGCTCGGACAATGAGATATGTGCCACATTAGAAAATTTAGTTGGTTGTCTCACAGTTTAAGCAGTTCCAAGATTCAGTTTCCCACAATTTAGCTTGAAGATACCTGAATGTGCTTGTGCAAGTATAAAAGCAAACAATAACAAATATGGAACAGATCATAGAGGACATTGTGTGGACAGAATCTCTTTAGACCAGAATAATTGAGCTCTGACAACAACACACTTGCCTGTAAAGCCGTTTTTTTCTCCCTTTCAAAGATGTGTCATCGTGTTTAAATGGAATTTCCTTGGAATTGTCAATAGAAATCATCCAAGGGACAACCCTGATCTGTTATGTATTGGTGAAAACCCACACAAAGAGGAGGAAGAACTCATCTGGGGGTTTCATGTGTACAATCAGTGTTAGCATTATGCCACCAGGACTTGTGCTGGGCTGTGCAAGCTCATTCTCATTCCCAGGCTGACATATACTGCAGTTTTGTCAAAACTGCTGGCATCACAGAGAGTGTCTTTTGGGGATGGTGCTTTAATGCACCGGTTGTGCTATAGTGAGACCAGCGTCACTCATCTTTCAATGTGCAGGGCTAATGTTGTGAACTGCTGCATTTTAACACAGTCCACAGTATTTCCTAAATCTAGCCAAGTAGTTTTGGTACAAAACTAAACAGCAAATGAAAGACACAAATAGTTATCTGAAAACTTAATCTGATAGCACTGGAATAAAAGACAGCAACTTAAGTCTGTTAAAATGTGCAATAATCCATTAAAATGGTCAAATGGACAGATGGAGGTGTTGATGTTTGGTAAGTGCTCAAGCAGAAAACTGACCTGCCGCAGGTTAAAATATACTTTATAATGATGATAATAATCCTTAAAAGTCTGTGTTAATGCAATGAAGTAACATATAAAGAGTATGGATGATGTGCAGCAGAATGTACAGTTATGTAATCTATTTCTAACCAGTAGATTAGCTACAGGCAGAGCTGCCATTTATAGCAGAAGCTGCTCTTGTTTTGAAATTTTGTCAGATATACTCATTATACTGTCATTATTATCATGGTTACATTATTATACTAATTTACACATTGAAGTATAATGAGACGCTTTTCATTTCGCACTACAGACTCAAAATTGACATATTTTTAGTGGATTAGTACAGTAGAGATTGCATTCTTTAATAGATTTCAAACTAACTGGGTTAAGTGCTTCAGAAATAAGGCCTGTTTGTCTTCATTTTCAATAGCCTTTCACCATATAGTCAGCATTAATAAAATCCACTTCATTCATCTTGAGGAAGGGCTTTTGTTAGCTTTAGTAGGGAGACCACATAAAGGCTATACTAAATAATAATATCAATACTATGTTGGAGAATAATGTGACAGGCAACCATTATCTGGACAGCTTGAGACAGACATCCTCAGGCCTGATTATATCTTTCTGAGCTGAGACCATCACTCTTGAATCTAGTCTGGCTCTTTGGTACTACACATGTCTGACAGTGCCCTATTAATGATGCTGAGTGAAAGTGTAGGGTTCAGGGATCTGTTCATTTTTATGGCATGTCATTGGGTAATTATAAAGTTCAAAAGACAAGAGTGGTGAAGACCAAATAAAGTACACCTGTGCCAGACCTCGTAGGTCTGTCAAGTCTATTACAATACTGTGCAAAACCTTTAGGCCATGGAGGTTGATCATCCCCAAATTCATTCTGCAGAATGACAAAACGACCAGACATAAAGAGGCATAAAGATATGTCTTCAGCAGCATAAAGAACAAGGAGTCCTGCAACAGATCCCCCCCACAGAGCCCTGATCTCACACCATTAAGTCCATCTACTTAAAAGAGACAGAAGCAAACAGACAGATTGGATTGGGGTAACCTACATGCTAGGTACCGTGAAAAACTACTGAGGAGGATTGGTGCTGTTTCAAAAGCAATCAGTGGTCACACCAAATATTGATTTAGTTGAGGCTCTTTTTTTTTTTTTTAGTTCACTGCACTTTATATGGAGTCAATTGATAAATAAGAAACTATCTTTAAATCTATTCTTCTTTTACTCCTAGGTCCAGATTTATTATTTGTTTGAACCAGCATAAAACCCTCTTCTGGTTTTTGTAAAAGGACTCAGGATTTACTGAAGAGGTGCAGTGACAAGTTTGCAACTGAAAGGCATGGAGATTCAGTTTTGTGTCTGGCCTTATTGCATATGTATTTGTAAGAGTTTTCATTTCTTAGACAGAATAAAATTACCTGCAGAACTTTCGACTTTGATCTTTGCTTTTCTGCGATTGCATCCTCACTCTCATTTGCCCGGCTTAGTACCACTGCTCCGTAGGGATCAAGCACAGTGCAGTTTTAACTACATATTAACCAGAAGATAAACCCAGCAATTCCTTTTGAGCAAGCACCCAGTGACAGTGAGGGTTAAAACTCCCTTTTAACAGGAAGAAACCTCTGGCAGAACCAGCCTCAGAGTTAGTGACCGTCTGAATTGACCAGTTAGGTTTGGAGGAAAGCAGAGAGGGAAAAGATGAGCACCCTAGCAAAGTTTTCTCTCTTTTTTTATTCCGATCCTGGTCTCTCTAATGGAAACACAGATAGTTAAGGGTCACCCGTCCTGAACCAGCCCTAACCATGAGTTTTATTTTTATAAAAGCAAAGTTTTAAGCCAAATCTTAAAAGTAGCACATTTCTGCTTCCTAAACCTGAACTTGGAGCTGGTTCCACAAGAGAGGAGCCTGTTAGAGAAAGACTCTGTCTTCCATTAAACTTTTGGAAACTCTAGAAACCACAAGTTAGCCTACAGTCTAAGAGAGAACTGCTTTATTAGGATAGATGATACTATGATTTCTTCAAAATCTCTCTTCTTGTCTGGGGTATTTGGTAAAATAAAAATATTTAAATCTTCAAGTAAAAGCTAATATGGCAGCTATATTGACTAGGTTGACTTGATATGTAGAGACCTATCAGTCTTTGGACTAGATGGTATTATTTTTAAGTAAAACACATCTATAGTCATTAAGCAATATTTTATTAAATTCAAAAGGATGCTGTACTGTCATATATGAATGTAGGGCATCTGAGAAATCAATATAATTTCACTGCAACTGATAATTAAATTGTTGTTTCAAGGTAAAACAACCAATTGAATAACATGATAGCTATACTTACACAACACCTAATGTTAACATTCAACTCCTTTCGAGTCATTCGATTACATGACAAAAGAATTTACCATGGTATAACAGATATGTCATAGTAGGATTTAATATATTTTTGCTCAGTTTGGCACTGTGGTAAACATTAGCTCCATAGTGTAGAGGTTCGATGCCTGGTTCAATCCCGAGAGAAGAAGAAAGGAAGAGCATCCAGTGTAAAAATCTGCCAAATCACCTGCTGTGGTGAGCCCTTGTGAATAAGGGAGCAGCCAAAAGTGGCTTTTTTGGCAATATGATAGACATTCTATATGCCTCCATAGTGAAGTGAACTTTGGTATATTTTATCAGCAGTAATGAAAATGGCAGTAACAAGTATTTAAAAATGCTCCTCCTGGTGTAATCCAATATTTCTGCAAACAGAAGTTAAAAAGTAGGCCACCTGCCAAAACAAGTAACGAAAACACTATGCATATTTTTGGTTGAGAGAAGATTTTAGAAGTGACGTTAAAGCACGACACTGATTTAGCAGTCTGAACTTGTATGGCAGGACACCTCAGAGCCTAGGTGTCCTAACAGGGAAATCCAGTCATCTTTCATCTTGAGCCTGGACTTAGCAACTGCCAAGAGGACTGCCTGTGGTACTAAAGCTGCACTCTGACTCATAAGAGGCCAAAAGTTCAGAGAATGTAGCTTGGGCAAGACCTTGCCACAAAAGTTAGAAACAGATTCTTGTCCTCAGTTTAAAAAAAAAAGAAATGAATGGCTGCCAAAATGGCTGTAACGTGTCTCCTTTGGTAAGTCTTGACCTACAGCATCACTCTGTCCAACATTTATACACTGTTACTTAAAACATTCAGTTCATTTTTAGCCTTGTCATGCTTTAAATCCTGAATATAACATTTCTTTACAACTTAATTGCGGCATTAACTATATTTTCAAATAAAACAAGTGATGTTAGGAAACATCTTTAAGGCTGTAACATATTTCAAAATGCAATGAGAGTAAAACTGGTCCTGTAGTTATGTAAGTAATGTACCCTACCTGCAGAGGAATCAAGGTCACTAAAAGAAAACATTTTGGTTTCTATTTTTGTTACTTTCAGAGACACCTTTCATCTGTACCTGCTCTCAAATTAAATGATTCATAACTTTGAGTGGGATGTTTTCAGTATTTCAGTAGGTTTTTTTTTCTAATATGTTTCCTTGATGTTTCGTGAAAAACACACATCTTAACTGAATATCTGTTTTTGTCATCACCAAGAGTTGCCATGAAAGGATTTTCTCCATAATCATTGAGATAAAAGCAAGGTTAGGAAGGAGGTTTAAATCAAGGCTGGATGTCTTTAGAGGAGCCAGACTGGATTGTAAAATATGTGACAAAACCATTAGTCACTGAGTTATTTACAACAAAGAATATAGTTGGTGAGATCACCTGTGTGACCTCTTTGAAGAATTTAGCAGGTACAATTTCAGGTTCACTGGTGTGGCAAGGTATTTATGACAGTGTGTATTAATTCATGTGGAGATTTGACTAAGATGAGGATGATAAGATTTTCCAAAGCAAGTAAAAGAGATCTAGCACTGAGAACCCTATAGGATGTTACCATCACAATGTTTTCTAAAACTTCACATTGACCTGGGATAAAGAGCTGTCTGCATTTGTCTTGCACAAGAGACAGCAAGCTCTGTTATTTTTTGTTCTCTCCACCACCAAATTCACCCCACAAGAGGTCTCAAGTTTTAATTAAATGAAATATTTTTACACTGCGGATATGAAACTTCCTTTTCTCTCTCAACATGATGGCATATAGGCCACACAGTATAGACTTAGGCAATTAATTACAATTTTGTCAAGTGACAAGCATTAATTACTATGTTCCCAAGAGTATATTGTCTAGTTAAATAACACGTAAGCTTACAATAAGATTTAGATTTTATTTAACATCTATCTATCTATCTATCCATCTATCTACCTATCTACCTATCTATCTATCTATCTATCTATCTATCTCTCCACCACTTACCCATTTGGCATTGTTTACATTTTAATACCAACAATTTATTATTGATTATAAGCAACATGAAACAAATATTTGCATTTTTGTTTTACAGCAATTTTGTAAATTATATGTCAGTGACTGAATTATTGAAAACTTAAAAGTAAAGATATATTGTAGAATTAAATAATCCATTTCATAAATTTAGCTCTCAGTATACATACATGTGATTTGTAGACAAATTCTTACATGGCATTTTGTTACTGGCACCACTCTATGAAGATACTGTGTCTCATTAGTATGCAGTGGGGTGCTGAGAACCTCCAACACCTCTATTTGCAAAGAAGTTCTTGTAAAATCAAGCACCAGAGGTGAACTTATGGTTTGATCACTGCCGTTCATATGAAAATGAATACTTGTTTTTATTTCTTAATGAATGGAGGCATTTTTGGTACTATTTTTTTGAGTTATTTGTTTTCTTTTTATCCTGCCTGCAGTTTATAGTTTATTCTGCAGTGGTGTGCTTGACTGCTCTCCAGCCATTCATCAAGGCACTGCTTTCCATTATTTGGTGCAGTCAGCTGAAACTGAGAAAGGCTTTTGGGGTGGTATGGCTCATTCTTCCTCCACCAACTCTCTGTTCTCCCAGACAGAGATGCTTCTAAGCTTTTTCACCTTATGCCCTGGATCAGTGGTCGTTAGACAAATCAGTGATATTATATATGCAGCACTGTTCTCCAATGATTTGGTTTTCTGACCTAGTTTCCAAGCATGGCATGATTTTCCATGAGTATTGTGTCAAAACCACATCAGCAATAGTGATAAAGCATTCAATTTACATTCATCAGTGAACCGTCTTAATCCTCTATTTAAGTATAGTCACAAAGACTATCTTTCTCATATTCACATTTTCTAGATACCCACCCACACCACAAGACTTGCAGAATCAATAACCTAAGTATCATATTCTTGGCTTCTAATATTGTCAGACTGAGATTCCATCAGGCTATGGTCTGAGCTGCATTCTGATAACAGCATGAAAAGAGGCTGGCTGAGATGAAATGAAATAGTTTATTGCTAATGTACACTCAACAGCCAGCCATTCTGCACATCTGTATTCATATTTGTACTCTACACCTGCTGTACAGACCTCATCCCTCATAGAGATGAGAAGCACTTACATCCAGCCTGTGTTTCAGCAGACATCTGTTCCTTTGGTTCCGCTTTAAAATCTAATCATCAAATATTTGTGTTTACAATGAAGACGCTATCCTCTCTCCCCATTTACATTTCTACCTAATTTTAGCTGTGCAGGTAAATATTTGATTCATGAGGCAGTGTCACTTGATTCTGCATGAAAGTTAATGCCATGGTTGAGAGATGTGTCAGCAGCATTCTGACTGTGTGAAGCACAGCAAACAACTTGACTAATCTTGTGTTTGCTGACATTGTGAGTGATGATCAGTGTCCTGGTGACCCACCTGAATGTGGACCATAAGCTCCCGACTCAGGGTGATATTGCCGGTTTCAGCTTTTACTGGAGTGGCCTCTTTGCTTCAGCACAAAAAAAAAAAAAAAATCTCAGATCCATGTGATTGTCAGAAAAATAAATAAATAAAAAATATATTGCAAAATAGGAAAGTGCTGCTGAGGGACCAACTGTAGCTTAAGAGTTAGGGCCATAAGCAGACTGATACCTTAGAGATATTTTTAATTAAAGCAAGGTCACTATAGCAAAACAATAAAATCTTGGATTTTAATAGAATAAAAATTCAGATTTTGAGTGAAATGGGTTCACTCAGTTAAGGTTTCATCATTTTATGTTTTTACTCTTAACCTCCCTTTCTGCGGAGCTGTAGGGAGGCTGGATTGGAAAGCAGGGGAGAGAGAAGCACCCATGACATCAGATATTGACTTTTTTTCTTTCTTTTTTTTTTTTTTTTTTTATCACTCCTTG
>VUQS01031769.1:0-20833 GCA_015108495.1 Heterochromis multidens | reverse complement strand
CTTTAGCACTCCTTGGTATTCTCACATAAAGGTGCACAGTATCCAGCTTGAAAAAGCAAACATTAATGGTATTCATGTATCACAGGGCAGCAGTTACTTTCATCAAGACATCTTGGGTCACTCAATCCTCACCTATTCACTGTCGCAGCAGGCAGGTTGCATCCTGTCTGCTGTGAATATGTGCAAGCTGTCAACCTTCAGCTGTGACTGCCAAAATAAGTATCCCCCTCTTTTTCAGTATAATGCACATAACCACTGGAAAAAGGATATAGCAATGCCCAGTATTGAAGTTCTTTAGCCTGTGGAGGTGATAAACGTTGTGTTTAAAGGCTGGCCTGTCCTCCCCCAAAACATCTTGCAAAAGTGCAGGTTTATTCCTCATTTCATCACTGCACTTCACTGAGTCGTCTTGGATCATCAGTAGAGCAGACAACCTTAATGCCTCTATTACTTCTACAGTTTGTTTTCTTTCACTGGGAAATACAGTGACTCAACACAAACTACACGTACTTGCTTACTTTTTTCAATGTTTTTTTCTTTCATTTGGAGACAGATGACACAAATAAAAGATAGATAGGTAGATAGATAGATAACATTAAAATATCAAAACCTCCACATTTTCATTCATTGGTGAAGAACGTATACCAAAATCAGTGACTTTATTGTTATTTAATCATCTTTCCAAAACAGCTATTCCACTAAACTTCTTTTTAAATTTGACTCCAATAAACCTGTACCTTTGAAAAATTCTTATGAAAGCTTCTGCTGTTTAAAAATAACTCTCTTGCTTGATTTCACTTCCCACTTCATATAGTCCTTTTTCAAAATAAGTAAATGCTTTGAAGTTACAGTTTTAAAGGGCTCAAATATTTATATCACTCTGTTTTTTTATTTTCATCAAAGAAAAACAAATAAACCCTTTGTGCTTGCAAAGGTGTTTATCTACAAAACATAATCTGATACTATGAAGATTCACGTCGAAGTAGCTTGTATTTTACTTTTTTCCAGTATGTGCCTGTGTTCTTCATAGGGAGATGTTCGTTTAGGTATCTATGTGTCCGCTTAAGCTTTTTCAACAGTGCAGTATTCATTAGAAAAGACCCTCCACATCCACATATTAGCCCTCTGCTCAAGTTGAAGCTGGGATTACGAGGTCACCAAACTTTATTACCTTAAGCACAAAATGCACATCACATTTTGCATTGTTTTACACATTTTGTCTTGTTTCACTCATTTGGTAAAACTCTTTAACTTTAGCAGATGCAATTAAAATGATGGGATCTTGTTTTACTTTTTGACTTTTAATAGAAGGGAAAGCACAAACATTACCACATGAGGCAGCCTCAGCCATACTGCCTGAGTATAGCACCCTAAAACTGAAACAGCTAGATGCAGTTCAACCATTATTTATTTATTTAGACCTGTGTTTTGTCAGCTGCAACATGCTAAAATGTCTGCAAAAACAGTCTATTGCAGGCTGAGACAGATATTGATCAAACAGATGATATAATATAGATGAAATAGCCTTCTCTGCACTGCTGTATTACCCAGTTGTTACAAGATCTTAATTACCCTCTTAATTACAAGAACTCTTAATTACCCTCTCCATGTTGTATGTAAAGTGTTACTTTACCTTTATAATTATTCATGGATACATGTTGTGGCATACAAATCTGAGCACCTGTAATATGCTGGTGAAGCATGCTTTTTTAAAGGTGAGTGTACAGGTTTGCACAGCACAGTGTAGTATCCTTCTAGCGGTTTATGATTCATTGACTTTCTAGAATATTGTTTGCCACTGTTCTGTAGAATTAAAGCCAGCCGCCCTCCACTCACAAACTCAAAAAAGCCCCCCCCCCAAAACAAAAAAAAGAAGAAATGAAATACACTCTGTAGCTGGCACTGGGGATTATTTTTTCCTCAGAAAGGACAGCATTTTCTCACTCTAGACTCCTACAGAATGTCAAGACAGTGGAATTTCATGAATTTATTAGGTAAAGATCAGTTAACTCTAATGCACCTGAACCTTGAAAACAGCACTGAAAACAATATTCACAGCATAGCCATACCTCTGAAGATGTAAAAAGCCTTTATTGGCTTTGCAGGCATAATTAAAAGAAATTTCAGTATTTTTTGACTCAAACTAGGGTAAAACCTGAGGGATTGACAGTGATATTCATTACTGTTTGGGTTTTACCTATTTTTATAGCATTCTCTGTGAATAGTGAACACTATACTCTGGAGACATGCAGCAAAGATACTGAAGAGATGATATGAAAAAAAAGCTATGCAGAAACTGACAACAACACCTCCACACGGTACCCCGCACATAATGTATCTGTATCCACGTTTCCTACCCAACTGCATCTGAATTATTGTGATGATGGCATGATGAAGTAATGCTGGATTTTTTGAAGTGATATTTTATTAGTGATTGTAATAATAATAATAATAGCATTAAATTATGCAGGGATACACAGTAATAATATATGACAAAAGACCAATAATAAACATATTGTAAATGTATAAATCTTATTCCACTGTCATTAAAGGCTAGAAGGTAGCCTTTAAAAATGCATTTGAGAAGTGTTGCTTATTGAGCAGTGAGCAGATAAGTAATCAGCATAAAGCCACTGCCACAACATTAAAACCAGCACATGCGTATTATTGCGTAGTTTCCTTTCTTGTTGTCAGAGCAACTCAGACTCATGTGGGAATGGACACAAGATCTAATGTGGTCTCCAGCACTGGGATATTGACAGTAGAACCTTTACATCCTGTTGGTTAGAGGGTGGATCCTCTGTGGACCAATGCTAATGGAGACTGCTGTGCCATTGCTTTTTTTGCAACAAATTTTATGCAGAATGTGCCAAGTTAACATCCACATGAATGCCAGCACTGAAGGTTTCCCGGCACAACATGACATTGCAACAACGTGATCAGTGTTATTCATCTCACCTGTCAGTGGTTTTACTGCTGTGGCTTATGTATGTGGTGTATATGTAATGTGTGTAATTTGGAATATTTTTTCCATTACTATTTATAATTAGCCTCACCTTCACCTCTTGCTGACAGTGGTCTCCATCAGGACAATCGAGGTCAAGGAAGGTCCACAGACCTTTGGCTGTCCCAGCCTCCACTGCTCCCATGTGTGAGCTGGACTAATGAGGCAGACAGCTGCTCCCGTAGTTGAAATGTCCCTGTGGTGAACTGTACCTGGGAGAGACAATGTCACCTTCAAATTCAGGCACATTACTGTACTAATGGAAACCAAAGCAGACGTGTAAAATCAAGAGAAAAAATGTCCAAAGATGAACTTTTAGACAGTGAAATGCATCCAGGAAAAGGCAGCACATTAGCTTCAAGCATGAACTCGAAAGCTTTAATGCTTTAACACAATTTATCCTTTAAGGGTCCAGCCTGTTCAGGCTCATATTAGCCTACACTTTGTCTTATCACAATTCCCTACAAAGGAGTATCGTTTTAGACATCTGTTTCTGAAGCTTGGGAGAGTTCAATAAAACACAGGCAGGATAGAAATGCGTCTGCAATGTAATTAGGGGACTATGCTGAGACGACAAGTACAAATGTGGAATAAGAAGGTAAAATCCAGCAAGGCTGGGTGATTAGGCCTCATTTGGATGTCTTCTGCACACTGTGATGAGCGGCTGTTTCAGGGCATGGCAGTCACTCGGATCGAAGGCCCATGGTGTCTAGGATTATGTGTCAATTTACCACCCAGCTGCAGCTATACACTCTACAGCAGAACATGACTACCTCTAATTAGGCCATGCTACCAATTAGAGCCCAGCAATAAGGAAGCAAGGAAGGCACTCTGGGAGATTAAAACCTACCATTGTTTCCACGATAAAAAAATCGCTGTCTTCTACAACTGTCAAAGGCTGGGGACCATGACAACCAGGCTCCCATTAAGCTATCTTTGGTTTACTGTGATGTAATGAAGACATTAATGTAACTGGGCATTATGACAGAACATTAAGTTTGCAAGGTGTCAAGCCTGAATGGTACATTAATGTGATTTTGTGAAAGGACAGTAAAAACTAGCCCAATACAGCAATCTATTCATGTCACAGCCATGACCTCAAACTCTGTTTTATAATCCTACAGGTAGCCAGGGTCAGTTTCCCATAACTCAGAATGTGACCGTGGTGGAGGGGGGTACAGCCAACATGACCTGTCGTGTGGATTACAATGATAACACTTCCCTCCAGTGGTCAAACCCTGCACAACAAACTCTCTTCTTTGGGGACAAAAAAGGTAAGTAATATTCCCAGGGATAATGGCTGTAATGATTAGATAATGAGATGATGATAAAGACGTCTTGGCCAGATTATATTATAAGAGTCGTATTCATTAATTTTTCAAATTTGGAGCATTCAAAATTGTCCCTGCCTGCAAGCACACTGTTTGACTGAACACAGAGAAAAAAAAATGATATGAGAGAAATAAATACATTACTCGTAATGTTGAAGGAGACTATTAATGAATGTGTGTCTCCATTGATGTCCCAGGGCACAAACTAAGCAGAAACAGACTGCTTTTGAATTGTACTTTTGTAATCATGCAACACTGACAGTGTTGTTTACAGCACAGTAATGCCTGTGGATTGTAAGATGATTGGGCTTAATTAGAATTTTAGTTGCCCTACATTTGTATAGCTGTTTGTATGTCACTGTGGAAAGGAAGTACACTGTTGCAACCTTGTGAAACACGGCCTCAGCCAGAATGAATTATAATGTGCTCTCACCAGCCAAATCCAATTTAAAGGTGACAAAAAGTCTAGAGTTGATAAATTGGAATTGGGGTGAAAGGGAGTATAACATTGGACTGGTATGGAAGGGCTAGGGTGTTCATCTTTCAGTGTTTCTCACAGCATATTACCCATTTCATTTATGGTGTAGCTGCTAATACAATATCATTGGTTCAGTGATTGAAGATGAACTTTCCCTTTGAATAACAATTGATAAGAGAGAGAGATGCCAGAGTGAACCAGCAGAATGAGAGTCACAGTCTGGATTGAAGAAATACTTTCTCCCTCAAAAGTGATTGGTTTTAGTAATGAGGTCTAAGGTGTTTTATTAGATGAAATTACTTCCAAATACAATTAAATGAAAGTTAACTGAATTTTAAACAGATACTCTTGTGTGAATGGTGTAAATGTGCCCAAAGGATCTAGTCTTTGAGCCAAACCATTCTTTATGTTTTTTTTTTGTAGTGTGCAATAGTGTGTAAAGGGTAAAAGGCTTTAAAAAATCAGTTGGGATGGATTTTAAATGTTTTTGATCACATCACTTTGATATTTTCCAGGACACAATGTAATGTTTTTTCCCTCTCTAGATTACACAATATGACTGGCTGCATCATTAATGGTTAAGGACAGCTGGCTGATAATATACATTAGCTAATGTAATGATTGTAGCAAAAATTCCCAGTATTTGACAGGGTGTCAGTTTAGGCCCCATGGTCATGAAGAAAAAGGTCATACTTCCACTACCAGTTGGCTATTTAGTGTACAGAAATAGGAAATTACACTTTGGCAAAAATGTTTCAAACACAATGGTATATTGGCATGACAACAATGATAGTTTTGTTTTCTTTTCACATTAATAAACAATTTAGACTATGCTCTTACACTTAATCAAATAAAACTTCACCTTACTGTTCATTTTGAACTGACGTTAACATATTTACAGTATATTTCACTTTTGATTTATATTTCCATTGCAACTTAATTTTTTATTAGACTTTGTAGACACCTATAGTTTCAGATTAACCAGTTCCTTCCAGAAAAAAAGAATCCAAAGTGTTCACTTCTTCTTTATTTTAAAGAGATATGACACATGACAAATTAACTGCTCTCTTTTTTTTTTTTCCATTTGGGATAAATGAAGCCAGTTAGCTTTAATATGTTCATATTTCCTATCTCCTGTGAATACAAAGCAATAATCTGTATCCACTTGTAAATCTGGAATGCTGCTGTTATAAGCATCTAAGGAGAGCTTGGGGAGCACAATCGTGTGAGCTGTTTTGCCCTTCTTGGGTAACCATTTATATTGGATGACAGAATCCTTTTCCTGAGCAATAAGGATGACAAAATGAATGTAGTCCATTCAGCAGAGGTTGCCAGGGCAAAGTGTGGGAACAGTTCCTCTTCATCTCCTACAGCCAAATGAAAAGCCTTATTGGCTCAACAAATACGACGCCTGTGAGGCCATCAGGACAAACTGGAGGCGTGGAACGACACAGGCTTCATATGACGAACAGGGTGGGACACCTGGGAAGAAATCTCTGCTGTGCCAAATCACCAGTTAATTGCTTGGCAGAGGGCTGCAACTGTCCTTCTTCTGCCGTTTGTTGAGCCTTGTTGTAGAGCCAATGAAAAATGTTAAATTCAACCTTATGCTACCTTTCAGTCCAACAACTAGCCGCAGACTGGTTGAGCTTGAGGCAAGCTGTTCTCTCCCTCTCGTGAACAGCTGCTCGTAGACTGCTGTCACAGAGTAATTTAGATTTTTGTAGCTCTTCTTGTTTCTAGTGTTTAGATTTATAGCTTTCTTTTTTTTACCTGCTGTTCTGATAAATATCTCCTTTCCTTTGTGCTTGTTGTCTCTGTCTGTTGTCTACCTCTGCATACTATAATCCTCTTGGGAATCCATGACAACATGGCCATATGTAAACATTTGAAGCTCATGCAAGTTTCCTTTATTCTCTCTTCACAGAGAGGATAGGGGGAGTTTGTCATTGTGCATGTGTAATCCAAAGGCGATTCAGCTTTCACCGCTTTTATGTGGGATTCTGGATGCATAACACATAGAAGTAATGATGCTGTGAGGCATTTTTTGAAATCTACTCTTGGTCATTCCCTCAAGCTTGGTATTAAAGATAAGGGCATGTGTCTGGATGTGTTTGGAGTTTGATCTAAAATTGTGCGAGAGGAAAAGGAGTATTAAAATGACCTTTTAAATTCCTTTGAGAAGTTATAGCAGAGTAAAGTGAAACAACTAAAAAAACTGACATTCCATATTCAGTTGAGTTTTACAGCTGCTGGGTAAAGTAAGACAAAATCTGATCTTTGCCCTAGCTATAATTTGTTCCATTTTAATTCAGGTCTGACAAATGAGATTTGAAAAAACTGCATTACAGCCAAGGACAAAGGGATTTCTGTGTCTTTCAAAAACATTGAATATCATAAATCTACTCCAGTTTAACAGAACTATATGTAGTGTGTGCGACGTCTTTTGCATTAACATTATTCATTTCAGTTATGTCAGTTAGGGGCAGGAAAATACTTAATTTAAAAAATATCTTCCACAGCTTTCTGATCAGCCACTTCTATGGTAAAGGTTTGTTTAGGTTTGTTTAAGATTCAGATAAGTCATTTGTATTTGTTCACCCTTTCCAACCTAGTTTACTGTTACTAAACAACAAGCAGACATGACCAAGCTGTGCTTGGTATTATAATACAATTGATAACATTAAATGATAGTAATTGTACTATAAACATTGATGTTGCACTGTTGTCCTTCATTTCTGGTAGAGTTGGGCTGAGAACAGGATTGTCACGATACTAGAATGTCAAACTTGATACCAATCAAAGGGTTCTGATACCAATACCATTTTTGGTACCTGGACAACAATAAAAACAATAACATCAATGACCACACTATTAAAAAAAAAACACAATATTATTTTTAGGCTATCTGAGGTAGTGCTGTGCTTCTGGTGACTTGGCACCATATTTATATTGCTGATCAAGTAGAGTTGGTAAAGTAGGCTGCAACTGTTTCTGTCTAGTTTCTAGTAGTCTTTTCTCAGCTTCAGTCTGGGACTTTAAGAGAAACCTAACACTTCCCAGACACAAATAGTTGTCTTATCCTGTTAAATTGACACTGTCTATTAATGTTACAGATGGGCAGGACTTTGTTTCCTTGCTCCAACATTGACATTATTGTTGTATTGTTAGCCACTACCTTAACAGAGGGTTAATGTGGCTATCAGATAATTGCTAACAGTTAAACAGCTAATGTTAAAGTGCACTGGCCAGGTTAACATTTATGAAAACTGTTTAATACTTAAATTATGTTGAAACGGGAGCTTCACCAACCTCTCGAAATTTCTCATAAACAGTTGTTCTATGTTATGAATGTCAGCTGATGTTGATGTGTTTTGCTGCTAGTGAGGGGAGGGGCTGTGCTCCCTGTCTGCAACTGTGCTGTGTGAAGTCAATGGGAGGAGGTGAAGATAAAGAGACTTACTGTATTTCAAAATTCTCCAGAGTGTCTGTAACTCATAGAGGCCAAGGTAGTTTATTTTAGGCCTGCCTTGACAAAAGGGGTTTGAAAGAAACCAACAGGAGCTGTTGGTAGGGGACCATCATACAAAGTGCAACCACAATTTTGATGCCAGGTCACTTGGTATAAATTTCCTTTGTTGTAACATCTCACATAACTTTTGGATTTGCTTTGCTTGACTACATAAATGTAGGTTATAAAAAGCATTTTAACAATCAACTAATGCCATTAATTTCATGCTGAGTACTGTACTTAATCACAAGAATACTCCAGTTGACCTTTGGCTGATTTCATAACGACATGCAGCAAAAGAAGGATCACAACTGTGCATAATTAGATTATAAACCCACTGGGATTCCTTAAATAAAACACAATTCCAGCAGTGCATCATGCATGTTGTGACTTTGAATTTGTCTTAACAGCAATGTCATGACAAACCTGCAAAGAGGATGAAAAGGATAAAAGAGAAAAGAAGGGCTAGGTTGCAGGTAGGAATGAAATAGTGGGATTGGTCATGACTAAAGTAATATGTATTATTGGTGAGAGTGCCAATGATATCTCATCCTGTCCCATAAGAGGCTCAGTTAAACCTCGAGACTGTTAACCTTGCTAGATTTCCACATCCGATCCATATGTGTTGGATTGTCTCTGCATATTTGTCTAAAGCTGAACACAGCCCTCTTCTTATATCATGCCAGCTGGCTCTTTGGCATGCGCCTCCTCATCCATTATGAGCATCTGAGTCTTGGTTGATTGTTGCCACCTCACAGGCTTCAGACAACAGTAAGGCAAAGACCAGAATTCAGACAAACCACAGACCTGAGACAAGGGAGATAGATCTGCTTAATAGCTAGGCCAATGCATCCTTCATTTATTAGGCTGATTAGTGGTTACTGAAAGCGAGCAGCTCTGTGGTGAGATGCCACAATGAAAAAAATTGATTTAGACCAAATGTCTTTTGTAGCATTATCACTTTCATATGCTACTGGAGTTAAAAATTACTATTCCGGAGCAGGACAAATGAGAACAGAGCTGTCCTTTACTGTCTTTATTATGATTAACTTCACTTTTGGCTTCTGTGAGAAAAAGGATAAATGTAAGCAGCGAGGCTATAAAGAATGGTAATGACATCTGTGAGGCATGCAGAATGGAAACAGAATATTTTGTCAGATATGGTAAATATGAATAATGCAATTAATGGAAAGCTACTGCAGGTTGCATGTCAAAGGCAGATAGAAAATTGCTAATTTGATCTACAGCATGTGTGGCGATGCAGAGCAGTATACGGCATATACATGCCATAGCAGATTGTTAAAGACTTCTCCCCATTTCAATTCCATCTCTCAGAAGTTCATGGTTCTTCATTCATGACATTTAATTGGGGCATTCAGTCTGGATCATAAAGGTCACAAAGCAAAATTGATCTTAATTGGCTTGTAGTAATCAAAATGCTGTTATGTGCTAAATGAATGCTCTAATGTGAGCATTAAAACATTCATTAGCTTGAGAGAATGAAGGATAATTACCAAGGATGCAATTACTGGAGTGAGCACCAATGAATAGCCCATTTAAACCTCCATTCTAGAAAACACATATTTGACGGTGTGTCTGTTATCAGCAACTGAGTGACACTTACCTCTAAAATTTCAGTTGAACTACATATTCTTCTTCTTCCTTTCATTATTATTATTACAATCATTATTACTATATTTCTATGTTGTTCTTTCAATTACTTTAATTATTAGATCAAATAAGAACATTTCAGTAAGGTGTGAAAGACTAAAATGTAGCATGAAGTTAACTTCATAAATGGATATGTAACATAATATTTTAATGTCTTGGGAAACTAATTTTTACAGTTGTCAAGACATAGATTTGCTGTTACAAGTGTAATTGACAGCAAACATGTAGAAACTGCCTCATAGCCACGACTAATGTATTTCTTTGGGGACTAATGGGCTTTTAAGTGTACTCCTTTACCTCCAGCTTCACTGAAATGTGAATCTACCATTAGGAAACTCTACACTCAGCTAGGATCACTTCTGTGCAGAGCTGCTCTTCTATGTACTAAACTATGATCTGTGCCACACTGCACTCTAATGTATAAAAGCTACTTTCAGGTGCTCTCTCATTCACAAGGGGTCACCACAGCAGATAGTTCCACATGTTTGATTTGGCACACCTGATGCAACCCCAAAGGGATTTGTGTCTCCTCCTGGTCTTAAACCAGGGACCTTTCATTTGTTAGGTAAATGTGTAAACCACTACGCTATGAAGCCTGCCATGTGTAATTTAGATAAACTATTTAGTATAATGAGGGATGTGTTGTATTTAAAGACCCGTAGAAGTTTAAGGCCCAACTGAAAAAATGTTAGGTTGTTATACCTATGTCTCTAATACCACATTAATGGAAAAGAATGCATTGTAAACTACCACAATTATATGATCCCACATGGTACTTGCTTTGGTCAGGATTTAATCTAGAGAAACTTACCACAAAGCCAGAAGAAATCCCACAGTGTGCAATCAAGTTAACACTAGTCGTTTGAGAAATGGACAAAAATATATTCAGTCTCATTATGCTTGCTTGAAGAAGGTATGAAACATAGCTGCTGGAAAAATTTCTCCCTCTTTGCTTAGCTCCCTCAAGTGCCGGAAATTAGTCCAATTTGAGTAGCATCTGCTCTGTGGGATCTTTGAAAGCGCGAGCAGTGACAATGGCCCTTTGGAACAAGGCTCTTTCCTTTTCTTAATTGCAGCCACATGTGTGGTGGGAAAGAGCCCCCTGCCTGCACCACTATAGACCTGGAACACATCCAGAATCACCCACACAGTCACTGAGCGTGCACAGCCAGCAGCAAACAGACTCTAATTGCAAAGAGTGGAGCCCCTGGCTGGAGAGCGGGTGGAGGTTAGTTGCCAGGATCCTGTGTTCTCGCTTAAGGAGAGCTAGTGCTTTCACATTTCAGGAATAGCTCAAAGTGGTTACAGGCCATTCAAAAAAGGCCAAATGGGGACACACTACACATGTAACATATTTTGGATGAACCCAAGAGCCATCAGCTTCCAAGATTAATGAATAGATGTGAAATCTCATTTTATATCAGAACTGTCAGTGGATACTTAATTGTTTTGAATTAAAAACATTTTAACACCCATCAGTGTTGTGCAAAAGTGAATGTCATGTGATAATTGCACTTCAAGTCATTCAGCTTCCACTTTTATTTTTAAGGTCAGAGCTAATCTAACCAGACTGTCAGTTCTTCTTATGTATGTCAAAATGGGAATCATGTTACAGTTTCACATGTTATGACTGATTTTTGTACATATTACATTCAGATGATATTTAACAAAGTATGCCTAGATTTAAAGCAAACATCAAAAACTTCAGTTATGTCCAGAGACCTCACTTTGGTCTTTCACTGGTATGGTTGGTAGTGCAAGGGACTGTCAGAGAAACAAGGCAAACATTACTTTGCATCAAAGGGGCAAAGCAACAGTATTCCTTGCCCTGAGGGAGAACTTGGGTGTCAGTTTTACTGATTTGAGACAGCCTTGGTAAGGCCTCCATCGCAGAAGATGTACTGCTGCCATGCTATTAAGCTGCCATCCTGCAAGGCTGGAGCATACACAAGGTCAGGGTGCAGATTTATGTTTGTGCCTTAGCAGAATGAACAGTGCAAGAGCTATCTAGGGTTTGGGGGAAATGAACCTTTTCATCACATTGATTTCCTAAAGCACCTGGAAAAAAGCTTTGTCAGCCGTTGGCATTTGGGTCTGATTGTGACAGATCTGCCAACATTCTAGGCTTCCAGCCTGGATTGGATTCTGGTAGTATGGTTTCCTGGCCATATGCAGTTTGAGTAATAGATAACACTTGTCTTTGGGTTATTCAAACCTTTGTACATCTCATTCTATCAATATGTCATTGACCCATGTGTTGTGGAGTACCAGTGAATGTCTAACAGAAATGCATCAGTCATGACCATCTTTTATTTAACTATAAGTTGTTTGTCAGCATTTACATGGGTTTGGCCTATTTTGGCTACTGACATTTAGATGTATTTCAATTCTGAATAGTAATGTGATATTGTGCAGAAGATACAGAAAATGAGCTGTATCCAACTTGGTCCTTTAAATGTCATTTGAAATTATCACTGGTCTGTACTGTATTCGGTCACTGTTTGGTATTTAAACTGATAGCCCACATCTGTTGAGTAGCAGACTTTGTTAAGAGGCTTTTTAAACTTCATAATTTCCATGAATAGCAGTCTTGAGTTTAATTATCAACAGAGTCCAATGGAAATAGGTTTTACCAAAGAAATTTAAAGAAAGTCACCCTTGGAGTATAATCCTCATGGCTATTCCTGATATTTGTTGAAAATATGTGTAAATAAGCCACTATGGAGTCCTGAGGGTGCTAATGGTGCAGATTGGAAGAAGGCTCAGTAATCACCATGGAGATTCAGTATTTTTAATTATTCTTGTTGCCCGTGAAGAGACATAATTTCAAACTGATCATAGCTGCTGTGGTAAACTACGCATTATTCAGTATTTACACACCCAGATTGTGTGCTAAACATCATTTTAACTAAAAGACACCAGCATTCTCCAACCATTTTCCTTTTACATAACAGCAATAGACCATTTGTCATCATCTCAGAGATGCTTTAAGGAACAAGGGGTTAAGAAGAAAAGTCGGCCTGTTTCTCCCTGACTTTCCTCTATGCATTGCAGAGATACAGGGATATGGGCCAGGGGAAGCCTAGTACTGTATGTCATCTTGTTGAAAGCTTTGATCCTCCCAGCCCGTACTGCCATATCTTTCAAGTTCCTGTACAGTGTTTGCTTAGACCCCATCACCTCTCCAATGTATCCATCCACCAAAGGGTTTGCTGTTTTCTGCCAGAGCCTCTGGGCATTTTCAAGCTCTGTAGTGAGGATGCTTAACTACAAAGAACATCAGGCAGCTTTGTTTCAGGATGCTGTTTGCTACAGTAAGACTATCAAATGTTTGTATTAAGCCCTGTAGCACATAATAAGCTTGCTGTCTGATGGCACAGCTTGTTATTAAATTTTAATTCTTGCTTGAAGATTGTTTTTATTTACACAAGTCTTTATTCTTGGATTACAAAGAGTCTCCAATAAGAAACTTCTTAGGGGCATCAATCTTTTTTTTTCTTTTTTTTTTTTTTAGCATGTGTGTGATTATACGATAATGATCATCAAATTATATGGTGTAATTGAAGCTGAAGAACAGCATTGTTGATAATGAACTATGCCTGCGTAAACCTAATAACCACTTCACCCAATCTAATTTAATTGTGTATCACATGTATGCTGTGTATGTTTATCACTAAAATCAAATGGAAACAACACTGGTGCTTAATGATTTTTATATAGATTTCCTCTTTATCTGATAGGACAGCACATTACATTGGTCACAATCATTAAATCCTAATCAGCACCTATTCCTGCTGCTTTTTGCCAGGTTTTGCCTGTGTAGTACAATTCAATAGAGTTCAAATTACTTCAAATGAAAAAGGGTCCAGGGAGAGAGCTGGCCAAGCCTCGGGGGACTGAGGATTAAGAATGTGCATTTTATTCAATGAAGGGCACTTTCCTTCTTGCCCTCTGTGGTCGGTCGCTTGTAGGAGCAGGTGATTTTGAATTTGAAATTGTATAGAAGATGACATGAACAAGATGACCTTTTTTAACTTACATATGTGGTTTTATAGGTTTGTGAGTGTGTAATACCACCCACATGAGCAAATGAAGGTGTGTGGCAAGCAAGTAAATAAAACACAAGAAGTATGTGAATTGTATCAAACTGAAGAAGCAATTTTTTGTCATTTGTAGTATTGTTATTTAGTTTTTCTCATCGTAAGTCTGGGTTATTGGTGCATTAATGCATTTCAAGATAATGAAAAGAAGAAAAAAATTGTAACGGTGTTACAGTTTCTTATTTCTTTTTGACCCAATTTCCATTTGATGAAAACTTATTTATATGGGCAAAAACAACAACAACAACAACAACAACAACAATGTAATAATAACAATAACAATAATAATAATAATAATATGTAAGAATGAAATCCTTTTCAAATGTGCAAACATTTGGAAAAGGCTTATAATTATGTCACTAAATAAATAAATAAAGCCTGGGAGTTTGAGGGCTCTGCTCATCTTATCCAGTTCAGATGACATCCTGATGTCCTCAATGTAGATCCTGGTGAGGTGGATCAGTGAGTCGTGCACTCCTGGTATACAGCTTGAGGTCATCCATGTACAGGAGGTGGCTGATGGTCACTCCACTCCTGAATCTATATCCATATCAGTTCTTTGAGATGAACTGGCTTAGGGGGTTGAGGCCTATGCAGGACAGCAGTGGGAATAGTGCATCACCTTGGTATATTCTGCACATGATGCTTCATTGTGTGATTGCCTTGGAGATGGTCTCTAGTGTTGTCTTCAGCAGTCCCATTGAGTTCCTGATGAATGTTATTAGCTATTGCTATTATTACAACTATTAGCCTTGTACAGTGCCAAGCACTCCAGTATCCATGTGTGGGGCATTGAGTTGTAGGCTTTCTTGTAGTCAATCCAGGCAGTGCTCAGGTTGGTCTGCCTGGTCTTAGAGTCCTGGTGTACTGCTCTATCAACCAGGAGCTGGTGCTTTGGCCCTCTGATGTTATTTCCAATGCCTTTTTGAGCTGTGCTCATGTATTGACTCATGTGCCTACTCAGCTTGGTTGCTACGACGCCTGAGAGGAGCTTCCATGTTGTGGAGAGGCAGGTAATCAGCAGGTAGTTCAGATAAAGATTTGGATTTTGGACTTTTATCCTTTTCTTGGTGTGCCCTACATTTGGGTCCCCCTCCCATGGAACTGTTTCATACCTGAAATTGTATACTCCATGTACTGTGATGAACCCTAAACGTCATCCTTTGTCTGACAGAGATCCTATGAGAATTCTTCAGTTGTAAATGGCATAATGCTAATCATCATCATCAACATTCCTCATGATATCTTTATTAGCTTTTGCTTATCACAACTTCAACACTTCTCCCACTCTCACCTTGTATTCTCTGCCTGTCTTCTATCCTCCACACTGTGCCCAACATTGCTCACTGGTGCTGAAAAAAATTCCCACAGAAAACATGTCAGTGATGGGTTTTTTTTTTTGCACATTAGGCAGCATCTGTCCACAATTTCTCTGTGCCTCTGTTTTTGTATTATCTGTGCCTATATTTTTCTACTTTAGCTTTAATACATTTAATACATGCATTGCGCCAAATGGGCCAGTGTCAATTAAAAAATCATGAAAAAAAACAAATAAAGTGTTTAGATCTACCCATTTTATAGGCTTGTCCAAAAAAAAAAAAAAGAAAAAGTCAATTGTTCCCAAAAGGCACATCCACACAGCAGGAAAGTGCCTGGTCTGCCAGATGGCTAAATTGCATGGTTATTCATCCAATAGCCAGACACAACTCAACCTGCTGGTGGTGCTGGAGCAAAAGTCCTAGCATCACCAAATCCCACAAAAATGATGAATTTCACTCATTTTACTTATAATCATAAAGGAAAACATTAACAGCAATGTTAAATGACCTGTCTCACTTTTTACTGAAGGTTCCTGTTCTGCAGCACATACAAAACGGAACTAAGAATAGAATAGAATAGAATAGATTTTTATTGTCACTGTTCACAAAACAATGAAAAACCATTTATCAGCTCTAGGTTTGATAGCAAAAGACAAAAATATGTTATAGCATAAATATAAAATAAATGGAGATGAAGGCAAACATAGTGAGGTAGTATATACAGAATAAAAGTGCAAAATGCACTGAGGCTGTTTCATCATTGTCTCATATCAGTCCCACTATGGTGATACAGTCAGCAAATTTGACAATGTTGTTGGCAGTGTGAATGGGGGAGCAGTAGAGGAGGGGACTGAGAACACACCCCTGTGGTGTGCCAGAGTTCAGGATGATAGTGGATGATGTGTGATCTCCCATCCTGACACCCTGTGGTCTGCTATCCACGTATGCAGTGAACTGCCTAAGCCCAGGATGCCCAGTTTTTGAACCAGTTTGTGGGGGATAACTGTATTAAAAGCTTAGCTGAAATCCACAAACAGCATTCTGACCTAAGTGTTTTCCTGGTCCAGGTGTGTAAGAGCTGTGTGGGAAGCTGTGATGACTGCATCCTTTGTTGATCTGTTTGCTCGATATGCAAACTACTGTTGGTCAAGGTCAGCAGGGATGACAACCTTAGTGTGAGAGGGGATGAGTTTTTCAAAACATTGGTGATGGTGGGGGTCAAAGCCACTGGGCATCAAGGCAGTTTACTATTGGCTTTTCTTTTTAATTTTCTTTGGCTATAAGACAGCAAGACATAAACAGCTGCAGAGATCCTACAGAGCAGGCAACTTAAGTGGAGTGATTAAGATGGTATATGATTTCAATGAGTCTCTGCAAGTGTGCTCTTCCATCATAGTGTTTAAATATCTGTAATATACTTTAAATGTGTGATAAATATTATTGCTCTAAGAGGACTCTCAGTGTTTTGATCATTGAGTGCTAATACAGGGAATCAGCAGATGTTTTTGTGTGTTTGTAACTTGTCTGTTCAGAGGGTGGTGATTTATGTTTTCGACACCAGGACGGTTTAATTTGTTGTGACGGCTACAAGAGAAGATGAAAAACTGAAGACAGATGCTTCTTTGATCCCATTCTGTTCTTCTATATGATATGATGTGACATGAACTTTGAATGAACTATATGTACAGTGGTGTTTTCTTTGCTTGTTGTGCTCGCAGGCCGTCCAAGATGTTAGTAGTGTGTGTTAGTGGCCCTCTGGTGCTAATATAGCATATTAGTGTATGCTTGAAATATTTCTTTCTAAAAAAAGTGGCTTTTTTGTCAGCCTGTACTGGAATAAGAACAAACTGATTGAGTAATGCACTCCTGTCTTTCTGTTGTATCCTGGAAGTAGAGCATTAAGTGTTGGAGAGGTGTTTTTTTTTTTTTTTGAATATGTAACAGAATGAATATTTAGTGTTTGTTTTGCCATGTTGAGTGTTGCCTTGATCAGTAGCCAGTCACCTCATGTGACTTATAAACAATGTCTCGCTGCTATCTTAGCCTCTCCCTCTCTCTTTTGCTCTCCTGCCTTAATGTTAAGCAGTAACGTTGGAACATGTTATTGAATTTAAGGCAGTTTGACTGGTCGTCAGGCCTGTTTAAACAAAATGTCAGCCGTATGTATGTGTGCAGTACATAAAAGGTTGTTCCAATCTCATTATAATTTCAAAGCATTAAACTGTTTGTATTGTATTTATTTATTTATGTATTTATTAATATATAGTGTGTCTGAGTGATTGTTTTTGACTTTTGTAATATTCTTGTAAATTCTGTTACACCACTGGCAGGAGGCGCTTTCATAGCTGCGGATCACCAGTGTTTTTCAGCAGTCTGGTTAACTACAGTAGGGGTGTATTTGGTTGTTTTCTTGCTTATGTTTGGGGCTATATTATTAATACCTTTTGTCTTTATTGTTGCCTTTCAGAGGGCCTGTGCTGGGTGCCTCTGCTGGCGGGATCTCCTGTTTTGTATGCTATGGTTATTTGTGCACACCTGGTTTGGATGGCACCTTAGAGTGGAGATGCACGTATGAGTTGAGGTGATTCTCTAGGATCTCCCTTCTCTCTGCCCACTAGTAATCTAAAGCACTGAGTTGATATTTACATACAAATTGGATCAATGGCTCTTTTATTTCTTTTTTTTATTATTATTATCAATAAACCAACTAGATTACTTGTGTAAACCTGTAATGTGTTGGAAAAGTAGCCATGAATCTGAGATGCTCTATTTATTCTTGCTATTAGTTCAATGGTTCCCTTTGTGGTGTAGAACCAGATTATTATTAATGGAATAATGAAGTCAACTAAATATGTGGACAAGACTGTATGGGTGAGATATGATGTTGATATAAACACACAGATTATCTTTGAGCTTCTTCAGTACATTATGAATACATTTTCATTGACTGAAATGTGAAGGAATATTATATTTATATTTGTAGGTTTTGGTGATAGTGTTTTGCAAGAGGAATAGGGTCAGACAAAGACATAGACTTTTCAAGGCAAATATATGTATTTTTGTTTTCTTGATATCAAGTATTGAGTAGTTGGATTTTAACCACTCGGGTAAATAGTGAAGAGTAGAAGAGAGTTTATGATATTAGCGTTTGAATCAGAGAAAAAAATTAAAGTTTTATCAGCCCAGAGTTGTTTGAAAAACAATTGAGAAGAAAAAGAAAAGGACTCTGTACACTGCCTTGTGGAACTCCTATATAACAACTGATGGGGCTTGGTGTTACAAGAAGAGGACCTGTTAGAGAGATATCAATATCACAGAAAAACAAGTTGTTATTCAGAACAATGTGATGATTTATTGCACTAAAGGGTTTTTTTTTTTTTAAATCACTAAAAATTGCTCCAGAACATGACCTATGAATAACAAACATGCCAGCATGGTTGATCAGGGAGAGCAGATTATTCAGTTGGTTACTGAGTGTTTTGTTTTGTTTTGTTTTGTTTTTTCAAAAATGTTGATATGACTATTAGAAAAGTTATTAGACGGTAGCCTGAAACAACAGTTGGCTTCCCAAATTTTAAAATGGGGCTAGTGTGAGCAGTTTTACAGCTGGACAGAAAACAAGAAGCCTGGTACAGAGAATGATTAGATAGACTGGGGAAAGAGGCAATAAAGGCATCAAGAGTCTTGACAAAATATAGATTTTAAAGGGTAAATATCACAGACATGAGAGTTCATTGAATATATCAGACAGGTAATTCTCTGTTAAGAGGGAATAATAAAGTTGGATTCTGGATATTTAACAGATGTAGCAAATTAACCAATGAAAGTCCTTGTAATCTTTTTCAGCCTGAGTGACGAGAGCCTTATAAATAAATTTGAAAAACTCATTTTCATCAGTGATGACAGTAAGTGCCTGCCATAATGTTTTAGGTTCAGAAGTAGTTAAAATATTTGCTTTTGGAAGTAGACAGGTTTAGCACTGACCTCCCTGACCTTCACTGCTAGCTGGCTAAACAGTAACTAGACAGCCATGACAGTTTACATATCTCAAGAACCACAAATGGGCAAACACACAACCCATTAGCACAGAGTGCAATCAGCTAAGTGACCACAGTCTCACTACCAAGGCTGGAAAAAAAAGAAGTGCTATAATTCATACCAACATTCAACCTCACAGTTATTGTATTGTATCAGCTGTATACAACTGATGACAACACATGTATACAGCTACATCAGTGTGTGAATGTTGTTCCCTGTACACATTGATACACAAGAAGACTCACCTTTTCCCATCTGGTCTGCTATGTGAATGGCCAAAGTCCAGACACAGTTCAAATTTGCCAGCTGTGAGCACCTTGAAGTGGCACAAGGAGCGCCATCTGTACCTGCTAATAGGAATGGGATGGGAGGTAATGTAGTGCTAAATAATGGTGCTGGGATACTTGGCATCCCCCTTCCCCCTAACCTCCCACTGCATTAAAGCACAATCACTTTTTCAAAGCAAGCAATAATGTGGCCTCATCATTTCACAGGTCTCACTCTGTTTACCATGCTGTGGCTGAGGCTGGTAAAGTCAGGGAATATTGATGTTTTAATCAATCATCCAATCATTGTGTGAAGGTTCTAATAATGCAGTGTGCATTGTGTTGTATCTCATTATGGTGGAAAGAGTAAATGTTTTTGTCTGACAACATCTGTGACCCTGACAATAAAGTGGCAGCCTGTCTATACTGTGTTACACCCCAGTGCTAGCTGGTAAATGCTGAAGTCCTCTGAGGCCTGAAAAGGATAAGAACTATATGATCTTCATCTAATCTAATTTTTATCTAGCTCTTCCTATGCACATGAATCAAAACCCAGCAACCCAAAGGAAATTTAAACAAAAAATTGTGTTTCCAATCATTTCGTAATTGAGCTCAATATCTCTCAGTTCCTGCGGTTCAGGTTGTATTTACGCACCATTGTTTCCTCAAAGGATTTGTCTCAGTGGGGAGGCAAAGCCTGTAAAACACAATTAAGAATATTTCACACAAACGGGGATTTTATGTTCTCATGAAACCAAACACTGCTGCTAGGAGCCACCATTTACAATTTAGTCCTTTGTATTTCTGCAGTAGGAGTGTAGAGAATAAAGAGGAAAAAAATTATACACCCACAAGTCATTTTATTAGGCACACCTGTTTAATGTAAATATCTAATCAGCCAGTCACATGAAAGCAACTTAATCCATTTAGGCATGTATACATGTTTAAATACATGAAATAAAAACTAAGCATCTAAATGGGAAAGAAAGGTGATCTAGGTGAATTTCAATGTGTCACGGTTGTTGGTGCCAGATGGGCTAGTCTTTTTTTTTTTTTTTTTTTTTTTTTTTTTCTTTTTTTTTTTTTTTTTTTTTTTTTTTAATTATGTAATTATT
>VUQS01031768.1:56022-70904 GCA_015108495.1 Heterochromis multidens | reverse complement strand
GGTATAGAGGGCCACCAGAATGAAAACATTGGACACTGTAAGACAAAATGAAACATGTCGGTGCTTTTAAAATATTTCACAATACATTTTCAGCTGCATTTTCATTAGGAGATCATGAACTGAAGACATTTTGGATCTATTGCATATAAAAACACTGGTATTCAGCAGGACTCCATTATTTTAGTCAGTGACTTCAACTTTTTAAAAGCAGTACTGGTAAATTATGCCGATTTCAAGTTTTGGCTTAATTTTCTGAAGCCTTCTTAGCAACACGGTGTCTCACACGCACACACACACACACACACAGACTTTCACATGATTAAACAGCAAAACCTGATGATAGAAATGAACCAGCAATAACAGAGCATGTTTTTCACAGTACACACCAAATGCTAGACAGCTGAGTGACTAGACCAGTATATGTGTGCGCACGTGCTCACTCACACAGAATCACGTCATTTTATATTCCTTATCAATTATTTTTGGGTTCCTGCATCGTTCCTGCACAGTATATCTATCTTCATATTCAATGTCTGCTGCTCTTTTGACAACTTATATGATGCAATGTAGAGGTTATCAAATAAATGAGTATACTATAAATTGTTTACTAGAATATTTAAGATCAAAAAGGCCATGAAAAAAAAAAAAAATCCCAAGGGAATCTATTAAGTCTCATAATCAAGAAGGTCCTTTAGTGAATGGATGTAAATCTTTAGAAAATATAATAAAAGAGAAGATGTTCTACAGTATGACATCCACATTTGAGAAAGACAGGTATAATTTTGGGACATATGGTACTGTGCAAAGGTCTTGAGTAACCCCTCATGTCTTTTTACTTTGCTTTCAAGGAGCGAGACTTCTTGTAATTTTTAAAGTGGTGTTGAGCAATAGTTCTCCAGGCTTTCTGAAAGTCTTTGAAAGTTTTTCTTTGGATGCTATCTGCTTTTTCACTCATTTTCAGTCCATCAGAGGAAGGTTATTCTTTTCTTGTTTATAGAATAAAAAGGCACCTAACTCAAGGGGTGAAAGTGTTGTGTCTACACATAACAGAAAACTTAGCCAAGAGCCAACTTTAAATTGTATCTTTAGGCAATTTTTACTAGCAGAAGGTCACAAAAACACATCAGTCATTCCCATTTAATTAGTTGAATCTATGAAAAATTGCAAAAATTGCAAAGAGTAGTATTATAGTATTTTTGCACCAACAAGGTGATTCCCAAAGAGCTATTACCCCAAAACAAAAAAAAATTGAAGATGTAAGAAGAAGTGACAGGTCTAAAAACTATCTGTAGCAGATGAACAGTATCTGAAAGTCATGTTCTTAAGAAACAGGAAAAAAAATCTGACCCTTCAGCTGATCCATATACTGTTCACTGAAGCCTCATCAGAAATGGTCTCTGTGGAAGGGTGGCTGTTAAGAAGCCATTCTTAAGGAAGGGAAACGGGGAGAAGAGGCTGAGGTATGCAAATTATACAGGAACTGGACTGAAAAATCTGTGGCAACAGGTCTGATAAAGTAATGAATACAAATTTGAAATCTTTGGTTAAAATTGTCATCAACATGTATGGATGAGGTCAAGAACAAGGAACAACAGTGAGTGTCTATAGCCATCTGTAAAACACGCTGGAGGCTCTGTCAAGATTTGGGGCTGCATTTCAGCCAGTGGTGTTGGAGATCTTGTCAAAATTGATGGAATTATAAACACATAAAAGTACCATCAGATTTTGATCCACCATGAAATATCATCTGGAAAGTGTCTGATTGACAATGGTTTAATTTTTCAGCATTACAATGATCCGAAAGACACTGCCAATGCAGTAAAGCAAACAATGGAACACTATCAGTCATGGACTGTCCTGACCTCAATGTTAGTGCAGCAGTGTGGAATCATCTTGACAGACAACAGAACAAAATGCAGCCAACATCCAAAGAAGAGCTTTGAATGTCCTTCAAGAAGCCTGGAGAACTATTCCTGAAGACTACTTAAAGAAATTACAAGAAAGTTTGCCTAAGAGAGTTCAGGCCAAAAACAGTTTTTAATATTTCCTAAACTGATTTGATGTGGAGCAAATTGTATGTATAACTTTCCGTTCTGTTTTGTAGCGGTTAAAAATGCTGAATTAACCTAAGGAAATCACTTGTATGTAGATTCCTCATTACCCTGACTAGACTAGGCTGATGACACATAAGTGCAGTAATTGTTCCATCTTTAAACCCTTATCAGTCATTAGCATCATGTCAATCAGTCTAATATAGAGTGAGCAGATGTGTAAACTGTCAGACATTTTGACTACTAGGGGTTCATCATCTGATCAACAGTTATCCTTGACAACTGCCATTACAAATCAATTCAGTCACATGATTGTTTTTTATTTCATGGTATACATGACACAGCCAAGACACAAGAAGGTTCTAGGAAGGAGCAAATGTCCTGCAGGCAAAGCCGTGTCTATACAGTAAGATTACTGTGTACAAACAAAAGCAATTATTCAACTTGTAGGTGTCGCTTCAACAGGCTTCACAATACACACTCATTATACAAATCTTTAAATTCATCTCTACAAAGTAAACAATAAAATCTATGGAGTCAAGAGACCTCTCTTTTAACTAGGCTGCCTTTAACATGAGGACAACTCGTGTTTTCAGCAACTATGCAAAGAAGAGTATCATGAAAGATAATTCAGTGTAATTTCTAAGTATTCTGACAGTATCAACATGGTGTTAAGGAAAAAAGTTGAACAAGTTAAAAAAAAAATACAGATTTTTATTGCTATGGTAGGGCTCTTTTACATTTAACTAGATAAAATTTGATAATTTATTTTATTATTATTATTATTTACAGAACAAGAGACTTCTAAATGCAGAAGACAAACCAGACAAAAGAACATCTGAGAAAGTGGTCCAAATCTTATTCCCTACTGCTTTTCCTTTTACGAAGCATCTGTTGAGCATCTTTGCCAAATAGCAACTACTGTATTGTGCCCAAAACTGCATGAAACTGGAACAAACAACTCAATTTAGCACCTGTTAGACACACAAACCTTTCATCAGGTGCCTTCAGGTATATATATTGGAAGCAACACACTTACTACAGCAAAGTAAAATAACATTTATCACTCACAATAGAGTTTTCTTAATGTCTAACTTTCTTTCCAAAGTTTGCCCATTTTGCTGGTGGGCTTCATGAAGTGTAGACTGTGTTGCGCTATTTGTCTGTGGGAGTGTGTGTAAGTTACTGCAGTGACTCTCTGAATGCCCTCGGGGGATAAGCTGCTTTACTGTCCATGCCACTGTAAACAGACTCCCATCCTCACCTGCCTCTTACCCATTGTCTGTGCAGTCATTTACCTTAACTCCATCCATTTCTCTCCCCCTCCCTCCCTCCCTCCCTCCCTTTCCTTCTCTGCTCCTGAGTTGATGCAGCACTTTACTCCACCACTCTCCTACTCTTTCTACCCTGTCTCTCTCTTTTCATTCCTGTTGTTTTGCCTGCTTTCCAACCTTCTATACGAATTCACTCACTTAACCTGCCTTTCATTAAATGCTTCCTCCATATTTCTCTTCTTCATATCTCTCTGTTGCTCCCCATTTCTCTCTCCTCCTCCTCTCTGCAGGAGAACACCAGTATGCAGTATATAGAGCAGGTGAGTGTTCCTCTAGAGACACTGCAAGCTGCACCACTGCAGACCTTCACTGCAATATACCATAAAAGTAAGTACTGGAAAAAACTTGCATCTGTTTGTGTCTTATAGGAGGCTGGGCCTTAAAGGAAGTGGATCACACAACCTACACTGTATAAGGACAAAGAAACTTTAAACATATTCAATTAAAATGTTAGGATTTATTTTGAATTTAATTTCAACCTACTTTTCTGAAATTTTCTTGCTAGAATGATTTATTGAAACATCAAAGGAAATACAGTATATAAATCAAAAACAGAGTTTGTACAATTCAAAAAATCTTGAAAGTCAATATTTGGTTTATTCGTTATAATTATTATTCTTTATTCTTAAAGACAACTCTCTTAGACTCTCTCGGGCAGCTTTCTTCTAATTTCTTTAAGTAGTCTTCAGAAATAGTTCTCCAGGCTTCTTTAAGGACATTCAAAGCTCTTCTTTGGATATCGTCTGCCTTTTGTTCCATTCTCTGCTTCAATAATGTTAAGGGTCTGGGCTCTGAGGAGGCCAATCCATGACTGACAGTGTTCGATTGTTTCGTTAATGCTTTGGATCATTGTCATGCTACAAAAATGAAGCTGTTGCCAATCACACATTTTCCAGGTGGTGGATCAAAATCTGATGGTACTTTTCTGCGTTCATAATTCTATCAGTTTTTTACAAGATCCACAACACCACTGGCTGAAATGCAGCTCCAAACCATGACAGAGCCTCCATCGTGTTTTACAGATGGCTGTAGACACTCATTGTTGTTCCTCGCTCCTGACTTCCTCCACACATACGGACGATGATTTGAGTCAAAATTTTCAAATTTGTATTCATCACTCCATAAAACCTGTTACCATTGATTTTCAGTCCAGTTCTTGTGTAATTTGGTATACCTCAGCCTTTTTTCCCTGTTTCCCTTCCTTAAGAATGGCTTCTTGACAGTCATAATTCCATTGAGACCATTTCTGATGAGGCTTCAGTGAACAGTAAATGGATCAACTGAAGGTCCAGATGCATCTCTCAGGTCCTGCGTCAGGTCATCGCTGGATTTTTTCCTATTTCTTAAGGACTGACTTTCAGATACTGTTGCTCTGCTGTAGATAGTTTTTTAGACCTGCCACTTCTTCTTTTGTTCTCCACTTGTCCAGTTTCCTCAATTTCTTTAAGGACACACTGCACAGCATGCCTATATATGCCAAGTGTCTGGCTAATATAGTAATCATCTTGTTGATGCAAAAAATACTATTTTATGCCTGTCAAACTGTTATCTTTGGCATTTTTTGTAGATTCAACTACAGAAACGGGAACAAATTATGTGTTTTTGCGACAGGCTGCTAGTAACAGAGTGCCTAAAGATAAAATCTGCTAAGTTGTCTGTTATGTGTAGAAAAAACACTGGTTCATTCCTTGAGTTAGGAGCCTTTTTTTATGCTTGAATGATTCATAGGTCAGTGTTAAGTGGCTTACCAAAGAAAAACCATCCCTCTGAAAGTGGTCAGGTACAAGGACTGGACTGAAAACGAGTAAAAAAGAAGCCAGTGTCCAAAGGAAAACTTTGAATGGCCTTCAGAAACCCTGGAGAACCTGGAGAAGACCACTTAAAAGAGTGCAAGAAAGTCTTGCTCCTTGAAAGCAAAATATAAAGGAATGAAAGGTGGCTTAAGACTTTTTCACAATTTTTTGAACATACTTCTGCTCAGCAAAACAAAATACTAAACAGGAGGCATTAACATTTGATTGTACTAATCCTGAAAAAGTGGATTTTACAAATGCTCCTTTACTTTATCTCTGGCTATTAAAATTTAAAAATTGACTGTGTACACTTTTCTCATTTACCTACTTGCCACTCATCTTCCTGGCGTTTATACCCCAACCACCCCCTTCTCCACAGGGTTAGAGGTTTCCCACTGGGAGAGTGAAACAAATTTTTAACTAATCACAGGACTGCCTGAGCATAACAGTGGTAATAATTACATTCTAAAATGTGGGACATTGAAATGATAACCTTCTCACACACCACACAAACTATGTTTCAGAATATACGCCTCCAATATTTAACAGAAAAAAACCCCTCAAAACTAATTTGGACAACAAAGTATAAATATAGTTATCTCAGTTCTTGACGAAATACAATTAGCTCAAATTGTATTTTAACTTTAAAGGAAACCTATACTGCTTTCTATAAGATTTGAACTCTTTCCATCAAATTCCATCAAAGTCTATTATTTTCCAATGCAAATAAGTAGGAGGATAGATTAACTGCAAAGTAAAAACACTGCATGATTCATAACGTGACTAAAATGTTTCTGTCTCTTGTTTGGCATTTGTGGTCATAGCTAAAAAAGACGTCTTTATTGTAATGCATGCCTAAAACCCCTAAGATCCATCACAGCTAACACTGATTAACTAAAGCAGGAGATTCTTCAAGCAAGTCTAAATTAATTAAATGAAGCTTTGAGAGTGCTGGCGTTGCAATGTTTGGTAAAATATAACAGCAGAGGATATTATTAATTGTATTGAAATTGTAAACCAACAGCGCATGCATTTGTATGCACAGAAGATTCACCTTTCAGAAGAATCTAAAATATTCACCCTGTATGTGTGCACCTGTGCAGTGGGGCATAGCATGTGTTTGTACACAGGTGTTTTAATATATGTGCAGCGTCATCCTCTTACCTCCAGGGCTTTTCTCTTGCTGTTGAGCAACTTGGAGATGTCCCGTGCCACTCTCTCCACCAAATCCCTGGGGTTGTTTCGCTTGATTTCAAACTGACTCTTCTTCTCATTATAAATCTGCAAAAAGAAAACATGGGCAATCAAAGGTCGGGTTACTGGAGCCATTTGTGTAATTAAGAGGATCACAGAGGAGCAATGTGCCCTATTCACAAGGTAGCAGAGAAAATGGTAAACATTTACTATGGAGCCGGCAGTAAGGAACCTGCCATTACACCCATAAGCTTCGGTACTGCAGCAGAATTAAACACAGAACAGAGCCTTAATGGCAAAACACTTAGCTAGTTGCATCTGGCAGCCAGGCTCAAATTAAATATACACAAACTCCAACAGATTCTCACCACTGGGTGAACACCTTGTATTTCAACAGTTTTAATCCTTTTGGCCTCTAACTGTGAGACAAGCAGAGGTATTTACAACTTGCTGACAAAATATTTGCAATTCAATCCACTGTGTTAGCTACAGATTATCTTGAACCAATCTAGATGGAGAATTTATGCCACCTATAAGATTAAGTGAAAAGGGGAATTACATTTCACTCAGAAACAGCAATCAATTGCACTTAAAAACAGAGACGGACATTACAAAACACATAGAACATCAGCTTGGGATGTTTAAAAGGACTGGGATGTTTAAAAGGATGGATATCCAGAGGCAGAACTGCACATACTTGGACCGCTTACAGGGGACGGTACTAGGGAGATTAGTCTGCTACCCTGGAAGAATTGTGAAGGCTGACTCAGCAGCCAGAGCTCTCTATAGGATCTGTAGACTACAACAGAGCACCACCCGAGGGATTACCACTTATCCTGCTGCCCTAAGACACCACAAGACCCATTTTCACACCATAAAACCATTTTGTATAGTTCTTTTGAAGGAAACCCAAGAGAAGCCTGTTGTTGTTGTTGAATATTTTAAAGCAATTAGAGTCTGCTTCAGCCTGAAATGCTGCATTTGCAGGCTGTTTAGTTGGTGTTACTGGTACTACTGACTTCCTCAATCAGTCAATCATATACCAAAGTAATGAATCAGTAATTACTTAGTTTATATTGAACTCTTCATTCATAAGGGTATATTACAGTGCATGCAAATCAATGAAAAAAGCAGGTGCGTGTTAAGCTTGACAATACAGAAAAGGGGATCTGACGCAGCATGAACACAAGCTGTCATAACTAATTCAGGGGTAGCTAAGATGTCTAAAATTAATTTGAAAATGTCCAAATCTCTTTAAAAACAGCAGCCACCAGGGTCCAGCATTGGACTGCACTCTTAAATACTCATGTTGTTGTTTTTAGAGGTTGCTTTTAGGCTCCTGTTGTTTTCTCAGCAAGGCCTTAGATTGGTTTAAAATCAAACATGGCAGGCCATAAAGTCAAGGTCAACGCAACCCCCACCACATCATCTGATCTCAGTGATCTGTCAGCCCACATCAGTTGATGACTAAACTGATGCTTTTCTACACTTACATTTGACAAATCTCAAATAGGGTTTGCTATTTAAGCTGCCCACAGTTGCTGAACATTTGCAAACTGCTTCACAACCCACCAACACCCCAGCTCCTCTTTTCTATGCTGCATCTGACATGCTGTCCTTGATGCCTCCTCTGTACCGAGTGGGTCCTGCTCCTGCTACTACTGCTACTCTCCCTGCTTCCGGTTATGAAGGGCAGAGAGATGTGCTCTTCCAGAACAGAGGCATCTAAATTGCTGCAAATGGAAATACCCATCTTCTTTTGACTAAAGTGCTCCTAAATTTTTTCTTTTAAATGCATTTTTTTCTGTACACCAGTCAACCAAAAATGCTGACCATTAGAGACTTTCCAGGGGGCCGACCTGTTTTTGTTACAGCACTCCTGTCTGGTTGAATACTTTAGACCTGAGAAAAATCTTAAAAGAATTCATCCAGTTGTTTTTCAGACCAACCTCATGGTAGAATAAGGCACAAAAGTAATTAAATAAGCAGTCTAATCACCCATTATGAGCCAATATCTGGAATAACAGATGTAAAAATGTTTGCAATCTGCATGTACATACATACAACTAATACCATGCTAACTAATGATGTTTGCTCAAATCTCAAGACTGAATGTTTACAAACCAAACATTCTCATATTCTAAAATTGCTGAAGCTCCGATTTCTTGCTTGAAATAAAAAATCATTTCTGTGGGATTGATGTGTTGATGTGCGCAATTAGGAACGGAAATCACTGCCATCCATTTATTCCGTCTATGTCAAGCTGAAAGCTGGGCAAGCAGCCAGAGGCAGTCTCCCTCCACTGGCCCACTGAACATGCAAACCTTGCCCGAGAAGCTAAAACCATGCCAACCGAGCACTCTGTTGAGATTGCCTGGTGTCTTATGTTGGCCGCCCTCTCAAGGACCAGGGATCCTGCTTAGTTTCAAACAACACTTTAAATTACTTCTCAAAGTGAAACGCGAAGGTGACACTTTCTTTTGGCTTGGCTTGTTTTACTTTGTGCTCCAACTACTCATCAAACCAGACTATTACTCACAGTTCAAGATTATCATGATATATTGCCCACAATAACAATGTGATCACGATACAGTAATTTTGTTATACACTGCAAGACAGCCATCTGTACGACATCACAATATCTGCAGCTGGAGGAGAAAAAATGCCCTAAATATGTATTTTATCATTATTATTCAGTTGAAATAACATGTCCATCCATCCACCCATTTTCTGCCGCTTATCCAGGTCTCGGTCAGAGGGCCAGCAGGCTGATGCTAAATTTATGGTACATCAGTTGTGTCCGTTTGGTAGGTATTTGCCTACACAGAGCCTAGGGAGGGGATTTCAATCTACGCAAATGTGCTTGTGTGCAGTCCTCCAAAAACCCAACAGCCCACACATCTGACCTATACACAGCATCATCAACATGGATGACACTGTACGTAGGTCAAATGCTGATTGGTTAAAAAAGTGAGCTGGAGCAAAGAAGGGAGTGACAGCAGCATTCATCACAAACGAGAGAAGCGTGAAAAAACATCAAAGATCAAAAAATACAGCATGAGAAGTACAGACGGTGGCTGCAGGGGACACTTTTTGATGTTTTTAACATTTGGTTTCACTTCAGCTCTTTCTACGTTATAACGTCCCTCTTCTCTACATCTGGCAAGGACCAAGAACAGAACATGTGACTCTGTCCCCTGGTGACAGTAAACAGCTACAACATGTAGATGGTCCTAAGAGAAGCCCAGACCTCGCTCTCCCCAGCCACCTCCTCCAGCTCTTCTGGTGGGACACGGAGTCGTTCCCAAGCCAGCCAGGAGACTTAATATTTCCAGGGTGTCCTGAGTCTACCCTGGGTTCTCCTCCCAGTTGGACATGGAAGAAACACCTCACTTAGGAGGCGTCCTCGAAACACCTCGGCTGGCTCCTTTCAATATGGAGGAGTAGCGGCTCTACTCTGAGCCACTCCTGAATGACTGAGCTCCACATTTTAAGGGACAGCCCAGACACCCTTTGGAGGAAGTTCATTTTATGACATAAATAACATGTCCATTTCATTCCATGTCCAAGTTCCCCGACATTTTATCCTTATGAGTTTTTCCCTCTTCTCTGGTTAACTTATATTCACGATCCTCTCATTGATTTGATAAGGGCCACCACAAAGAGTCATGAACTGGTGACTTTGGTGAGTCAAGCTGCCGTTGGAATCTATTTTGAAGAACTTGTGTGTTTTAATTAAAATAACAATATCTGCACAAGATTTTGATACCATATTGCAAAAAGAAGCTTGGAATATATTGCCAGACCATTATTTTGTCCCACTCTGAATTCACACACACACAGATAAATTACTCATTACCCCAGCTTCAGACTTTTTTTTTTTTTTCCAAGGTGCAAGAAGCCGTTAATGGAATCTTATTAAACCATAAAACAAGAGCGAAGTTTTTCCCGCTCCATTGACAGACTACAAACCCCTGACTCTTTTAAGTGATGCATTTTTCTAGTCAATTTTAAAACCATGTCAAATTTGTTTTTAAATCAATATTCATTCCCTTAATGTGTGGTAGTACTTTCTGGGTCTGCCTCTCCCTGGAAGATTCACGGCAGTCTCGGGGACATTACACACAGGGCCTTTCTCTATCCTGAGCCTTGAAACAAAACACAAAGAGCGAGAGATCAATAAAATTCATATTGCTTAATGTAGAAATTCCAAAACATATTTTATTCTCCACAACATATAGTGAGGTCAGTGTTTTTATTGTTCCTATTTTGTGAATCCCTTTTTTCAAAATATAGCTTAGGGGAGTATTCTGTAAGGAAAAATAAAAACATTGCTCTAATGCAACTGCCATCATTTAGGGAATTAAAAATGATTCAAATGGACTGCATAATTGTGCAGTGTCTGCTGCTATACTACTTTACTCATCAAACAAACATGTTGGAAAATGCACTCCTTAATTACCACCTCAAAGCGCAGAGTTGGCTAACCATTAAGAAATTAAGTCAGCTATTGTCATTGGTCCAAAATGCATGAAAATTGGCTTCTGCAGCAAACACTCAGTTGGTAGATGCAGGTCTAAAATAAAAGCAGAACACCTATTAAAATCACAAACTATATGGATTCTGTTGCCCAGAATGCATACTCTGCTGTTTGCCAAGGAGCAGAAAAGAAAACCACACAGGACTAAACGTACTGTATATTACAATTATCTCTCTAAATTACTTTGTACTGAAATTTGATCTACTACACTAAGTACTGACCATAGTTCTAACTATCTAACTAGTTCTGTCTAAACGTATAATAAATTCTATTTTAATAATTAATTGTATGTTAAATACATTGAAATTATACGTTTTTTCCAACTAGTTGAAGAATTCAAGTTTTTGTAGTTAATGATAATTATAATTTCATCCATTTCCCCCCTCTATATTTACATAAGTCTAGCAGATCACATGTCAGTTAAATATACCTGTGCTGGCAAGTGCTCTTTCAGTTTAAATGAGCATGACATCACTGCACTGTATCCACCTACACACCATGTCCCCTTCTCCGGTGACCTATGCCTATTTTTTAATCATGCCCTGCTGTCACATAAGCACTGCTGGTATCAGTTTCTCTGTCCTTTTATATGTGAATTATTATGTTTACTTGATGAAAGGCAAATTTATTTCCATCATTGCTTTACATAGACTGATAAAAAACACAACAAATAAAGACAGCGAGTACTGTAGGGTGCTCATCTCTCCGACAGGTTGGCCATTACAATCTCCTTCAACAAGCAGATGAGGTTTCTGTTTATTCTGGGAGAGGATTGAGCAGTGCTGTCACCTAGACTAAGCCCTGGCCGGCCAATGAGAATTATGCTGGAGGAACACTGGGTGTAGATTGACAGCACATGGTAATGCTGGCCATGACGGGCCTGAGGAGCTTTAAATACCCTTTACCTAGAGGTTGGAGATGAGTGACCATCATCGCTGAAGGGCCATAAGTACATCAGCCTGTGTGAAATTATATTTGAGGGCTTTAGAGCTTGACTCACTCAGGTAATGGGGCAGCTACAGGAGAAAAAAACCAAACACTGTCCCTGGCAACTCTACCGAAAATCATATGCAGTGTTTCAACTGAGGCAAACCACTTTAGGCACTTGTAAAAATAAATAACAGCAGAAATATTAGAGTTCTGTTCACTTACTGAGCTGCTGTGTGTCCATAATCCAACTACACCTTTGAAATCCAACTAAACCTACAAATGTAAGTAGTAGATTTAACTGCACTTCGTGTGCTTAAATGGATTTCATTTAAATATGTTTTGCCTACTGCATTATAAACAAAAACAAAAGAAATACTTTATTGTGAAAGAAATGTTCAGATATAATCAATTAAGTGCAAAAGTACTGAAAAAAAAAGGGATTTAAAAGGAAAAGTATTCTGGTCAGCATTATAAGTGGGGTTCACCTGCTTTATTCACTTTACTTTTAGAGGAACGACTAATGGAGAGACCTTCAGGTGAGACAGCAGAAGCAGCATGGTAGCTAACAACCAGCAAGCAGCAGTTCTTTCCTAAACAATATGCCTTCAACTTTTCAGTAAAGTGACTGGCAAGAAGACCTGGAGGACTTTTCCAAGATGCCGGTAAACACTGGCCATTCCAAATACTGCAGTATAAGCCTGTCAATGTTTTCATCTATTTTTAATTTTACACAGTAGCTCCTGCAGTATTTTAACCACTAAAATCAGCAAAGTCCCCCCTAGAGCTCCAGTTTGGCATATTTACATATATCATGTAAAGAATCTCTTCCTTTCTATTGCTGTCAAGATGAAAGTGCACAAAAGTACATAACATTATATAAACTGATCTAAATAGGACAATAATGTGGCCGTTTGGGAGGTGTAAAGCAAAGAATCCTTCAGTGTGAAAGGAAAGGTCAGCGTTAAATAGATACCATTAGCTACATAACATTGACTCATGGGTCATTACTTTCATGGTCACTGTAGTCAGTCTTCTAAGGCAGTGAAAATTTGGTTCAGATAACACAATATTTTATAATATAACATCTATAACATCTGTGTGCATGCTCATTTGACTGCAACCTACACTAGAAAACTGTCCATTACAAAATACACTCAGTGATAGGGCTGTGCCATATCATATCATCTGTGATAATACTGGTATGCATTTTGACGTGATATAAAAAGGTCATATTGCGATATCATTGCTATAGCAACGCCTTGCTTTCATGTTCCCTAGTGTCTGCAACAATAAGACAAGCCCAGGCATGTCTGAGAGCAAGAGCCACGGACTTAGTACCTAAAAGGGAACTACTTCAGTAAGAAAGGTACTTTGCAAAATAAACAAGAAAGCTGTTCCCGCTAAAGGTGGAAACAACAAACTTGTTTCACCACTTGAGACAAAAACATTGTTGATTACAACCAGGCTATGAAGGAGGAGATACAAGCAGCTGGCGATGTGCCACCCAAAAGTAATCAAATGACTCCACCGAGAGTCGCTGGAGCACTCGCTAGTTGCACTCCATATGACAGCAAGAGCAAACGGTGGATGGAAATTACTGATGTGGTTACATGGTGGAAAAGCAGTGCTTTAAGCAGCAAAGCTCAACCCAAGATACAACATCCCAGGTAAAAAGTATTTTTCAGTTTTATTATGTGACAATATTGTGCAGCTCCTGATGACTTACAAGGTTAAGTTACTTTAGTTATTGTTAAACTAAAGTGTAAAACAGTTATTTTATACTTTTACTTAACATTTCCAGAGAAAACACTACCTAAGCTACTTTGTGCTTACATTTGACTTGTGCTGTGCCACTACTATTGCGCTATAATGCTCCTGCTGCTGCTGGCACCTTGTTTCAGTAGATTCAGACTTCAAATTAGGAAGTGTGTCATCAATGTCAGTGGCTCACTGGAAAACAAGGATGAAAAATGCCCTTCATTTACATACACTTATAAATGCCTGCAAGCTACAAGCATCAATAAAACACTGTTCAGCATTTTTTTGTTCTATATCGTCAAAAATATCGTTACATTGTTAAATATTGTTATTGTAAATTTCTGACTAGGCTCTATGCGCACTTTAAGGCAAATAAGGTTGACTCCTATCTCCTTTACCAGCTGTGCTACTGTAGAATCTTAATACGGTATTGTAAAATCTTAAATTATGAAACAATTTAAATCTAATATATTGTGGAGTACAACTCAAGTAAAGTAAATTGCATTTAAGAAGAGTACTTCTAAATAAATGTAAACATATTTATTTTCCCCTACTATATAGGACAGCTTTTGCAGTTCACATCACCACAATATAAAGGCAACAAATACCCACCATTCTATTCATTTACAGACTTGAAAGTAGGCTGATGATTGATGTTTTTTTTTTTCCACTGAAAGATTAGAGGCATGGTTAAGTCCCATTTATCTTACATAGACATGACAGCTCTAAGCAACATTTTACAGTAAAAAATTACAATCAAAACAGACAAAATGTGGATGTGACTGTTAAGTGGTGCCCATCCTTTTTTGTAAAGAGGAATGATAATTCACGCATTGGAAAATGTGGAGCAAATTAGCAGTGTTAATCAGTTATGTTGTTGGCTCAAAGCTGTGACGCGTAGACAGCTTTCTGTGCAGGCCTGTCATTCTCACAGGAAAAGAGGAGAGGTGGCTCTCCAGAGTGCCTCTGACGGACAGTCAAACTGTTAACGCTCACACAGGATACGGCAGCATCTCTGCCAATCGCCACCAATATGCTTTTACTGGCAGTCAGGGACAGTCAAGTTCTGAAAATCACACACACAGTAAGAGACACAAATGTGCATGTGCACAAACTCACACCCTCTGTGCAGCGTCACACATACTCACATTCTCATCATTAGCCATGATGACGGGTTTCAATGTGCCAAGTCCTAAGCATCACTGTAAACACACAGATGGAAAGACAGAGGGTAGCGAGACTCCAAAAAAAAAAAAAAAAAAAAAAAATTAAAAAAAGAGCA
>VUQS01031768.1:29358-39438 GCA_015108495.1 Heterochromis multidens | reverse complement strand
TTATAGTTAGGGCTGGATCAGGTGACCCTGAATCCTCCTTTAGTTACGCTGCAATAGGCCTAGGCTGCTGGGGGCTTCCCATGATGCACTGAGCGTTTATTCTTCACTCACCTCTTTTCACTCTCTTTGTGTTTATACACCACTCTGCATTTAATGATGAGTTATTATTAATCTCTGGCTCTCCTCCACAGTGTGTCTTTTGTCATGTCTCCCTCCACTCACCTCCAGCCAGTTGCGGCAGATGGCTGCACGTCCCTGAGCCTGGTTCTGCCAGAGGTTTCTTCCTGTTAAAAGGGAGTTTATCCTTCCCACTGTTGCCAAGTGCTTGCTCATAGGGGGTTGTCTGATTGTTGGGGTTTTCTCTCTGTTATTATAGGGTTTCTACCTTACAATATAAAGCACCTTGAGGCAACTGTTGTTGTGATTTGGTGCTATATAAGTAAAATTGAATTGAACTGAATTGAATCCAGAAAACAGAGCAATATCCTGGGTATGTTAAACATGCTTCGTAGTACAGGGTCCAGGTTTGAATGCTGTGTTTACAGAAACTGAAAATTCCTGCATAATATACCTTAAACTTTTGTCATCACTAATGCCAAATTTAATTAGTATTAAAATTGAAGAAACAATAGACACACACATTATCTAACTTTCTACAAAATAATAAAAAAACATTTTTTTTAAATCCCACTGACACATTAATGAGGGAGCTTTGGTTTCACATGAGGTAAAAGTTTTAGCATTCCTACACCATTTAGGTTTAGTTTATTCTCAACTTAAGGTCGGTATACTATAAAATGATGTACAAGAGCTTTCAAGCACCTCTCACAATTGTTATTAGCTCCATATTTTTTGACATCAGTGGCCTTCATCAGCAGATGAAATTTACTCAGCTGTCAACGAACGGTAGCTGTACAGTGTTTCCACTGCAGGTAATTTTCATCTTTTTTGACATGACGCACTTGGAAAAGCACTGATGTAAATATTAAAAAGAACAATGGCTAAATTCCATTTAGCTGCTTTGGCTTTAAAGTCCTGGTGTTGTGCCGTTCACTGGTTGAGCTGCTTCACAGCTTATTGGATCACTGAGCGCAGCCATCAATAAAAGTGCCAAAGATCTCTACAAATGGCAGAGTGAGGTAATACATTAGGGACTAGAAAAAAGAGCAGATTTGTTTTTAATAATAAGTTAAAATAACAAACTTGATCATAAATGTTGAAGATAATTAACGAATAATGGAATAATTAATCAAACATCATCATTTATGACTTAATGGACTGTCTGCGCAGGTGTACGCAGGCTCATATTCAGCAGCAACCACCCCTGTGGCACATTGTGTTACCTAATGCAAGTTTCTCATGTTAAAGGGCTAACTGATCATTAGAACAACCATTTTCCAATTATGCTAACATCGCTGAAAAGAGTTATGCTGATTAAAAGAGCAATAAATTTGGCTAGTTAAGTGTCTGGAGCCTCAGCCTTTGTTGCTTCAATTACAGTCTTAGAATAGCCACAAAAAACAGAAAAAAGGAAAAAGGAAATTGCCAAAGAATAGAAGATATCATACAACACTAAGGCCCTGGTGCACAACTGAGCACAAGGCCAGGAACATTAGAGCCTGATGTCTGATGTCTCACAGGTCTTACCTGAAAAACACAAGTTAAGAGTGAAAAGGTAATTCCTGTATCCTTTCTTTTGAGGAAAAGTTGCAAAGGACAAGAGGAGAGACATTTGCCAGTCTTAGAAATTGCTTTTTCTTTTTTCTGGAGTCATCTCTTCACTGAATAAGGTCTAGTCTTAGCATTCTGAGCTTGTCATCTATGTTGGCCCAATGGGCTTGTTCTGGTGCACCTCACAGCTTGGAGTTTGGAGGATGGGTTAACGTGTTAATGGGCTCTTTACCATATTTCTCAGGCAGTTTTACACAGCAGCAGTTTTTGACCGTGTGGCAGAAAGCGTAGGCAGCGTATGTGCCGAGGCTGTAATTCTTCTGGAACTAGAAGTGTTCTAGTCTATCCTGACATGCTGAAGTAGAAGAAGGACACCCACAAGCACAGGAAAAACTACATTTCATCCCGACTCATTGATAAGAAAAAGTCAGGTATGGAAGTACGTTGCATTCCGAGGCGCATGATGAGGGCTGATAACTGATTCACAAAAAGTGATATGCAAACAATGCTATCACGCTTTTCAGAACAAGGGAAGAAATACTTCCAATTAAGTGAAGCACCTAAAAGACCGGCATCCAGATCTGTTCAAAGAATTCAAGGTGAGTGAGTTTCAATTCATATTAACAACATCCTCAATTAGTGAGGTCTAGAATTTTTTTCTCCTAATGTGTAACGTGTGTGCTTCAGTGACCAGTAGAAAAGGCAGCGCTTCTGAAGAGATTAGGTACAATAAAATCAAAACCAGAAATTTTGAAAACTGTAAAGGACTTTATTTTGCAGAGTTTCCCTCTTTTGGAGACGCAACTGTGTATACAGAAATATGGAAGTTGAGTGTTCTCTGTATAAAACAATGAAATAAAACAAAATAAAGAATTATTAATTCACCTGAAATTAAAACAGAACAAAGAAAAAAAGTTACTCGTGGCTCTGGCCCTACTGTGCCTCTGACTCACTTCTGGTGTCTAAACCAACCATTTATCATTCATGAGTCATGTGTTAACCTAACCCCCTAAACATAACCCAGTCAGAGGCACTGTAAAATTCCCAGAATTCCCGTAGAGTCTTTTCAAAGTAAAAGCCATCTAAAATGCCAAACATTGATTCGTGGCAATTTTTACTGTCATGTTTTGGAAAGAAAATTACCAAGGTCCAAACCTCATACGTGGATGGTTACAGCCCCGTCTGTACTGTTGTTGCTTTCATTTATAGTAATAAAATTTTTTTGTTGATGTTCAAAATTTTTTTAATAAAGGAGTTTATGTTTAAGTGCACAGGATAATCTTTTTTTTTTTGTTCCCACTGTGTTATCAAATCAGGTATCGAGAATCCTGTAACTCTCTTGTTATTGACACTGGCTACTACATTTCTGGTATCGTGACCTCCCTAATTGTGAGAAACATGGATGATTTTTGGTAAATGGTCAGTTTTATTTACGTACCTGTCAGTGAGTGGTTTTAATGGCCCTCATTTGCTGACAGTGCATATGCACAAATCTGTATGTAAATCGTGTGAACGAATGTTTCACGCACAAATCCGTGATTTATCAATATTTACATACCTGAATTTGTTCGTACATTAGGAACAAATGACTTAGGAATTTAAACACAAGTCTTTAAAATAAATATTACTACTGCTGCTATTAATAATAGCAATAATAATTCTTATTATTTTTATTATTGCCTTTTGGTCATTATTTACAGTTTTCCAAAATAGCATAAGCCACAAAATGCTCAGATTAAAATCAAATTAAAAAAAAAAACTGCATGTAAAGTAAACAAAATACTAAAAGGAAAGGCTGTAACCTTTTTAATTTTAACATATTCCATTATTCCTTATCTCATCTTATCGTATCTTAAATGTTCTTATCTTTCATTAAAAATGACTTCTATCATTGATGGATGTCATCACTTACAGTATAATTTCTTGGCAACTTTTATTCCAAACTTGTATTTTTGGGGAAATAATATTCAGCACTCCCATTATTTCAGTGTGAGTGTTGCTCGTTCACTCCGGAAAGCTACGACTCTTCTGGCTTCTGCCTTGGACCTCAGACACTATTATTCAGTTTTCTACAGTCAGACCTTCTCCTTATTTCTTGCTTTGCAGGTGCAGGCTTTTCTCTTACAACATCGTCACCACTTTCTCTGCTTCACCTGGAGGTAAACATGTTTCCTTATATAGAGAAATGGGGGCGGGGCAGTATGCAGATAGTATACAGATTATATGGAGATTGCACAAGACTGTTGGTTCTGAATGGTTCTCATTTACTAACATACGTTTGGTGGTAAAAAATAGGCACGTTTCATAAATCGTGGTAATTTTGCATGCAAACTCGTTTTTTGCACAGGGTAAGAACACCTCCACCCAAATATTAGTAAATGAGGTCCAATGTTTTGGCTGCTAAAACCAAGCATGCTAAATGTGTTAGTGTGACCACTGGTGTCCACTGGATGGGTCTTTACCCACAAAGAAGTGGCTGATGCAGTCGAAAAGTCTGGAATAAGCAAGTAACTGGGTCTTGAATTGTTGTTTCTATGCTGTTTGAGAATGAACTACCAAGCTTAGATTCTCTAACTTCATCTAACCTTGTAGCGCCACCCACAGGCCTATGAGGGTTATGTTGTGCTATATTATACATTGTGAGCTCCTTTGTGTGGCTCCGTGTAAAGCCTGAACCATGAAATAATTACCAGAAAATTCTAATTTTTCGAAACTGGAGTGTTTATTGAACCTTCTGACAAATTAAAAAAATAAATTAAATATTAATTTGTATCGTTTTTGCTACATCTGGCGTTTGTTTTTTTTTTTAATCTGATGTTTTGGGGGCATTTTTGCCTTTATTTGATAGGACAGCAAAGCTTTTTCAGACAGAAAGGTGGCAAGGGAGATTGAAGTCATGCAACAAAGGGCCACGCAATCGAACGCAGGCCACTGCATTGAGCCTTGTGGTATATGGTCACCTGCTCAACCAGGTGAGCTAAACTGGTACCCTACAGCTGGCATTTTTGTACAATTTATTGCTCAGTTTGTTTATCTTAAAAACATATAAAGGGGTTAGGGTTAAAAAAAAAAATCACACTGATGATGTAGCGGTCTCAAAAACTCATGTGTCAAATATGATAGACCTGGCATTACAGGGTTAAATAGCAAATGTTTAAACAGTATGTGGTGGAGCATAAGAAAGGAAAAATACTGGACACCTACACATATTATAGACATGACAAGAAAGTCTGTTATACACAATACATTTTTAATCTTATAAGTGTTTTAAGTAATTTCACATATGTTTGTATGTCAGTGTAGGTCTATAGTATGATCCCTTCTGTGTGAGTGTGCCTACACACTATAAATATGCATGGGTGACTGCATACGTGTGTGGGTGTATCTGTATTAACAGTGGCCCTATACACTGTTAAATTTAGCTGTCACAGAGAACACTAAGAGTATGACAAATAACCATGAGAAAAGACTTCCTCGTATAGTACTTACAGCAGAGTGTGGGAGCGTGGGTGCAGGTAACACAGCAGGACGAGGTAAGGTCTTAGTGGATTACTGAACAACCTCTAAAGGAGACAATAAGAGGCCATCGGGGCGGAGATCGGAGAGGCCAGATTAATGAAATATGAATGTGTTTACTGAACAGCTGTCATGGCAGCCTACTGATGGCTCAGGGACATTAAAAATACACCGCGAAGCTGATGGCTTCACCTACACTTCAGCGACCCCCGCCATCTTCAGAAACTACTCTAATCAGCATACAACTCGTCGCAATCACAATCACCCACAGAAATGATCATCATCACACTCTTCATCACTATTCCCATCCTCACCATCACCATCGCCTGTTCATCTACATTATCGCTTTCATCGTGAAGCAGAATCACGCCGCTGCAGGAAATTGAAGTTGGCCAGATCAATAAATACAATATAAAATTAAATTAGCTGCCAAGATGAGGTGAAAATGTGAAAATAAGTGTTTAGAGGCAAAGGCAGAGGTAACGCTATCCAGTCGAAACAATCAAAAAACACATTTCGGACACAAGCAAACAATGTGGTGAGACGACAGGCTTCCTGTTATGGATTTGTGAAATGAGTTAAAAGAGGTGAGCCACATATGCTTTGATGTTTGTACCTGTGTGCGCGTCTGTGTGTGTGTGTGTATGTGTGTGTGCATGACCATGACATCATTTCTGCAGCGTCTAATCAAGGAGAAAGGGAGCCAGCTTTTGCAAGAGAGCTGTAATGGAAACACAATTGACCTGCTTTAATAAGAAAAACATGATACTTGCACTTTGCCCACACTTTCACAGAGACACAGAACACCTTCACTTCACCTGTGACGATACACAGCCTCACCACCTGCAAAAACAGATCCGAATGTATCACCACTCTTTTGAAGTTTTATCTTTTCTCAGTGAAGGATGGCGATTCGCTGCATGGCAAAACTCCATCTGTTCATTTCAATATGAATGGCCATGTAAGTTTGGTGCTGCTGGAGTGGCAGAGATGTGAAATTGCGGATGGCATGCAGAGCGGCCCTGACACGCAGGGTTAATTCAAACCGCCTTTGATGTCTGCCTGCGTGTGAAATGAGCTGGTGGTCCAGGGTTCACTCATACACATGCCAGCACGTACATACACGGTCGTACGCGCGTACACTTGCCTTGTAATCATCACACCAAAAAACTCGAGAGACCACTCGTGTGGGCACGTGAATCCAGCCACACAGTAAGCAATCAGCTCATATCACGTACTCTATAGCGCCAAAACACCATCAGAAATTCTGCCTCGCTGTGTCGAGGAGAAGCAAATCTATTGCACTCTTCAGGATTTAACTCCTGAGCATCCCCAAACATTCACTCACATACCATCCACATTGCAATGGAAGCTTAAGCAGCCTGTAGGCAACAACAGACGGCTGGCTCACACACAAAATACCTGTGCAAAGAAGATGCAGCTACACAGCAGTAAATGTCAGGATGAAATTTTAACTGTCACATACAAAACATATCTGATTAAGCTCTTAGTTGTCAGTAACCTGAATCGAGTATTTGTTGTATTTTTCTCAAGCACTTTTACGATTTCCGCATCACCCAAAGTTGCAGAGCCTTTAAAGTCACACCTACACTGTCATTAATGTGATTATAACTCACAGTAAACTAATGCATTTAGCTTGAATTCAATTAGATCAGCTGTGTCATTTCTAAATACACACTGAGTGATAGTAATTACAGTGTTGATGCTAATCTAAATAGCAATGCCGGCTGTAACTGAGACAATTGGCCGCTGCTTTGAAACTGGTGACAGAAAAAAAACATAAACAGAATTATTTATAAACAAACACTCGGATTTGTGCAAATTGTTAGGTTAGAAGTCGGGACGATTGTGCACAGCCAGACACTGTTTACAAAATAAATAACTTACATGAGCATTAAAATCATTTATTTACTTTTATGGTAGGATACTTTCTGAATGTGAAGATAATAAATGCCACAGCGGCACTGGTGAAATGTTTGATTGCAGAAAGTTGCTCAACAAGTTTAATGAGTATACGAGGGCTAAACATTTTCGGTTTGTAATATTGGTTGGGAAAATGGAAACGTGGCTCGTTATCTTTCAATTTCACTGTGAAATAACACGTAAAGGGAGGTAATGGGGTTCTCTTTGTCTCTAATCAGTCTAATGTGTTGATAGTAATGCTTTTTACTACATCCTGCTTCGAGCAACATCAATATTTTATACTAGCCAGTCTTTATGGGAGGCTTTCAGGTCCACCAGTTTTGATGGCCAAAAAAATGGAAACCGTAGAACAACATGTTCCTGTTTGCTTTCGTTATGGGGATCACTATGAAGAAGCAGGTGTGACTGCTGCAGTAAAAACAGTATGGCAGCTTAAAATGGTTTTATTTCAGTTTTTGTGTGTTTGGGTGTATAAGCAACTTTGACTTATAAACTCTATATATCCAGAAGTGTGACAGTTACCTGAAGGAGACAAAGGCACTGGAAAAGGATACAGAAGGGTTGTGTAAATAATGTAAACATTGTCTGTCTTATCATCTCCCACTTTTACCGTCAAACCAAAACGACAGTCTTTCTTTGGATATCGATATTTTAAAACATCAACGTCAAAATTATAACTGTAGGGTTGCGCATGTACTCCCTCTTGAAGCATATTTTCATTTACAAATTATATAAATGTAATTTTTAGAAGACACGGTTGCTATACTGTATGTTTTTGTAAATATGGTATATGCATGCATACACATGCATGAGTGTATGCGTGAAGCAGCAATTGTAGTGGTGGAGCAAATCCCATCAAACAACGGGGCCCTGGGAGAAGGGCCAGAGGCAGAGATGAGAGCGAGTCCAGCTCGAAGCCAAATAAGGGGGTGGACAGATTGTGGAGGGAGCGGGAGCTTCACTTCCAGCTTTTGAAGAGAACGAGAACAAGGCAGAAGACACGATGATTTACAGAATTAAAACATTGTAGGTAGCACTTCTGAAGACCTCTCTCAGAAGGCAGCAGAGAGTCCTTACTGCCTACATGATCAAAAATTAAAACAGTTTTCTGGGACTTCCACAGCAGTCCTGTGTTTGAGAACCACCCACTGCTGAGGCAAGCCAATTAAAGTTATTCAGAACTGTGACCAATCAATCACAGACAAGTGCAGGTGGAGGAGGAAGAGAAGAAGAAGAGGACAAAACCTCCGAGACTTCAGCACAACCAAACTCTCTCGCATGCAAACACCCATAAAAAGACACAAATATATTTTGTTCACAATGGAGAATAAGCGTCACACCTACCACTTCACACATACAGAAGCACTCCCTCTGCAGTGGAGTGAATAAAGCACTTCACACCTGGAATTTTCTAGGGCATCACGCCACTCCACATTACCAGTGCAAACCATTCAGGGAACTGTACCCAGTTGTTTCTTTCTGTCAAGCACAGATAGTACCAAAGACACGTCATGTGCTGCCTGAACAATCAAACAGAAGAACCAATGAAAATTCCACAAGCATGTGAACACACGCTTCGCAAATAATGCCAAGAGACGGAGACAAGGGGAAGAGATTTGCAGCATCGGCAAAATAAAGCATCTTCCTTTGACAGGGCTGGAGCTTTACCAGACCCCTAATCCTATTTTGACACATAATGCTATATTGTCTTCCTTTAAACAAGTGCAAGGCCTTCTCTTCTCCCCAAAAAGCCTCTAGTAGGATGAAAACATTGGCCTTTTGTCTTCCTTGAATTCATCAGGCAACAATTAGTTACACAAATACAGTCCCCAAATGTATCAGAGTGCATGTCAGTGAGAATCAGACACTGCAACCATCCCGGTTAGTTCCATGCTGACACTAAAGGAGCCATTTCCCCCTGGCTGGCTTTTACTACTCTGTTCTAGTAATTCATTGCATTAGATGTGCACACAGTGCTACAAAGCAAGAAGGTCATGGGCTCAAATCTAGGGACTTTCTGTGTGGAGTTTGCACGTTCTCTGTGTGTTTGCACAGGTTTTCTCCTGCCACTGAAAAACATGCTGCCTGTCTCAGCCCGGGACACTCCCACAAAACACAGATACTCTTAATCTCAAGAGTTTCACTTCCTGGTTAAATAAAATAAAAATGTTTAATGATGTGACCAGAGATGACGTAAACATACACAACATGTAGCACTGTCTCTTTCAAGCCTGCATTATTGATGTCAGTCAGATGGCTTTACTCTGGGACTGAGCAGTTACATCACAAGAGGGAAAAACAGACTTTTGCTTGAAGTTAAGGGTATCGAAGAATTTGCTGACAGTTTCAAAATAAAATATTTTTGAGTTAAGATTTAATTACAATCATTAGAAAATCAGCAATTACATATGTTAAAATACTGGAGGTTTTCAAAAGCTTTTAGCAAGCTGGTGAAAATATCAGTCATAAAAGAAAAATAGACATAATGTGAAACTGGAGATGGGGGACTGGCGCTACATGATCTGGTTCCACTTTTTCCAAAACTGTCATATTTTTATCGCAAAGCTATTTCTAGTAATTGCTCTAACACTAACCCAGAGATATCAGCATGCTGCCCAGGGTTGCACTCTGCAGATATACGTATGTATTTTCATTTATACAAACACCGCCAACCAGTGCCAGGCCATCAAGCTGGGGAGCTGAGGAATCCTTGTAACCTTCCCTGGTGTCAGAAAACCAATAAAAAGGCTGAAAAATAAATAGTGTGTGTTTGCATGCCCTTCTGTTCTCCTGTCAGCTCAGGGGAGGCTGGGGCTGGAAGTAATGATGCTGACCAGCTCCCTCGCACTGCTTAACATTTAGCCGACTTCTGGTTTTATGTGCCTCTAATGTCCAGTTATTTTGTCGTGCTTTTTTTTTTTTTTTTTTTTTTTTTCCCCTTGGTAAATC
>VUQS01031768.1:0-28843 GCA_015108495.1 Heterochromis multidens | reverse complement strand
TTGTGTAAAAAAAAAAAAAAACAAAAACCCGCAGACCCATCATTGATTTGACATTTCTATTCCATTGACACTGTGGGTGTATCAATACAGAAGGTTACTGTAAAAATTAAAAATAAAAACATACACACACAAATGCATGCAAGTACGGGTACATTACTATGTAACACAAGTGGTACTTCTACTGTTTACCTCGCAACTGTCACAACAAAAAAATGGCAAAATCCTTCATAATATTCAGTTCACTCAGTGTTTTTGAATGTAAGCTTAAATTCTTCTATTTCATAACATTATTCCGCTGCTACCTGAACCAGCACACCCCAAACCACTTAGTACTGAAAAGCAGTGCATGTCTCTGTTTGCTTATCTGATAAGTCAGTTCTGAAATGAATACAAATTTTGCATTTAAGTCTTTTGTGGCTGCCTGTGTGTACACAATATTAAGCATTTGTTCAATTATAAAGAGTTATGTAGAAAAAAACTCATAATTGCATTATAGCCATTTACCAAGACCTAAGCATGATTTTATATATTTTTTAAGCACACTATTACTTGACAATTTTTATTCTGACGTAACTAGAGGATGTTTATTTTTCATTATGGTCCTAGAGGCTTTTATCAAACACTTTTGGAGCACATAATAATAAATTGCAAAGTTGGTGCCACAAAAATGTGGAGAACCGTTAATTTGTGCATGTGCTGAAAGAGTCTACAGGTTTTGCTGCTGATGTAAAAATGCTTTTTTTAAAAAACCGCAGTGAATTAATCATCCATTTTAACAGACAGAGTAACCTATGGCATACACTGATGCGTGCTACACAATGACTCAGGGATACTTAAGCCAAACACAAGCCATCGGTAAAGAATACTAGAGCCAGAGAGTCAACTGTTGTTCAGAAATAGCCTGTGATGTTTCACACAACCAGATAACAAGTAGCTGTTGTGTAAGGTCCAGCCAGAAGAGGGAGGGGGAAGGGCGGAAGGAGAACTGACAGAGGAGGTCTGAGCACGCTCCATCTCTCGTTCCTTTAAAGGTAACTGCTCATGTTGAGAGGAGGGACCTTTAACTCTTCTGTAAACCATGTGTAATCGAAGGAAGCCCTTAAATCACAGAATAAATGGGATTGATCAGCCCTCACATAATCATCTACTGATGGATAAGCCTGCAGAGGGAGTGGGGTGGGGGGGTTGAAGCTGACATCAGCTATAGGAAAAGAGGAGGTGGGTTGTGGGGTGAGAGCATGGGAGATGTCTAGCATAGGACTGGGCATTTGAGACAGATTATTGGAAATTTCTGTAGTCAGCAATACTGAGTAAATCCACTAGTGTACTTTATAGAGATATCTGTTTGTCCGGGGTGGATGTCTTGGCTGTGAGCAACCTTCTCTTTTTTTGGAGTGAAGAAAGAGAGAAGGTTTGGAGAAGTAGGAAAGACATTTGAAATTGTGTTCAGTCTGCATGTAACAAAACCAAATCAAATCGAACTGACTAAATTGAACCAGAGGTTCATCAGCAATGTTAACAACATGAAGAAAGAGGGCTTAGTGCACACGTGCACGCAGTCATGAGCGTGCACATGTGCACTGGCAGCACTAGAGGCGAGAAGGTCTGTGCTGCACTGAGATAAACCTGCAACCAGCATGTGGTCGGTGGGGCCGACTGATATAGTGTTGACCATGCGGCACAAAGATACAAGCAGAGTGAGGGAGGACAAGGAAAGAAAGAGAGCAAAAAAACATAACTTCAATGAAAACTGAGTGAATCCCATATCCATTAATTGGCATTAAGTCCTTCCGCCCTGCGTTAACATGTGGGTATATTGATCTTGATGCTGTCTCAGGTTCCCAGAAAAGAGCAGTAAATGGCAGGAGGATAGGGCGTGGAGGCGAGCGGTCAGATCCTCAGAGTGCAGCGTTATAAACTCCTGCTCCTGATGTGTATAAGTCTAAATCATTCATGCTGATTGTTATCTTAGTATCTTCTTACTGAAATGAATTTAATTTTTTAAATGATACATTTAAACATATGTTGGCATCACCATTATACATGCTTTGCTGAACTGAATTTGTGGAAATTGCTCTGACACTATGGGCATGTGTGTGATTTTGCAAGTTTGTGAAACAGAGTCAAGGAATATAAGTGCATTTCAGTGTGAAATACTGTACTTTTTACAGCGTTACATTCATCTGCAGTGTGGTCGATGTGTAGTTGAGAGATTAAGACTTTACATGAAAAGGACCAGAGCTGAGGGAAAGGACTCGAAGTTGGGGGTGTTTTTAGTTGTCATAGACACAAATCCCTTTGGGGTTGCATCAGGAAGGGCATCTAGCATAAAAAAAATACTCTGCCAAATCAAACATGCAGAACTACCCACTGTGGAGACTCCTTGTGATTAAGGGAGCAGCCAGAAAGTAGCTTTTTATTCTAAATTAACTGTAAAATGAATCAAAGTATGCCAGACCCCGCTGCACTCAACTGGAAAGAATAAACATCCGAAACGTAGCTGAACAGCAGAGAAAAAACACACCAGATCATGCAAATGCACAGATACAAATAATTAAATCTCTGCTATGTGAGAGGGTGCCCAGGTTAGGCGCATACACAGGTGAGCAAATTCATTATGAAAAAGCAGTATGACAGCATTGGAACTACAGGGTTCCTCTAGACAGCCTATGCATGCACAGCTGACTAAAACATATCCAAATATGCACAATATTTTACTGGACTCAAAAGTCCAATTTGCACAGCACAACAGTCAAATACCCTTTTGCAGCTTAATGATAATGTTAAACTGCTCGGCGGCACCTCACATTAAATCAAATCTTAATGAATGTTTTGAAGCTAAAAAAATAATCTGCCAACATCCCCACAACTGCAAAATCTACACAGAAGAAAGACAGTGACTCAGAAGAAATGGAGTGCAAGCACCAAAATGTCAGATTCTTTAAAAGCACTCAGTGATCACACCTGCTAGTGCTAATGCTAGCCTCCATCTGGAGATGGTGAAAGTGAGGTGTCTGACTATCACGCTTGTGTTTTTGTTCATAAGGCACATAAGCACAAATGACTAATGTTGTTAATTTGCAGGTGTGCCATCGCCAGCTATGTTTTCATTCGTGTTATAGTGCGCTGTTGCCAATTTTGCTATCATTTGTTATAAAACTCCAACAGCAGATTGTGTGAAGTTCATGTGTGTTTTAGTGATAATTTCATTTAGGTGTCTACTGTTTCATGCAATTCGCTGTTGGTGGTTGCTTTAAAGCTTTATTTGCTACTGACATATCGTGTTATGGCTGACTATGATATTGGGAGATTGAGGGAGCTGATGGTGAGGAAAATTACAGGCCAGTTCTGGCTAAACTATGCTTTAAGCAGCCTGTGTAAAAATACGAGTGGCAGCACGCTTTGAGGAAAGGCACAAAGAAGGCAGGGGGCAGACTGAATAAGAACAGGAACATCATGATGCACTGTGATAGGCAAGGCCCACTTTGATCATCTTGCATTGGGGCCAGGTTCTGACACGTTACACTAGATTTATCCAAATGTTGTGCACCGTGTCCTCTGTGACTCTGCAGAGCTGGCCCAGACATTCAAGGATGAGCCTGGCTTAAGTAAAAACACTCAGCCTAAAAACAGAAGTCTCTCTACCACAGTTTAGGGCCACAGATATGGAATGAGAACACTCAGGGCTCATTGAAACTTGCAAAAGTGTGGAGCATGTAGAGATATAAGTTGTAGCTGGAGGTGTGTGAATCACCCAAGCACACCCAGAAGTCTTTATTTTCCAAGTGTGCACCCTAGCCTTAACCAACAGGCATATGCAGTCTCATGTAGTAGATGTTACTTGTAGTGTGACTTTACTCTCAAGTGGGCATGCCCTGTAGTGGGGGTCACTTGTAGTGGGCATGTCTTGATGGCATTTCTGTAGAACACACCAATAAAACAAGTCCTCCTACAGTCACTGACTACTGATTGATGGGTCTTCCTTGCTTGGGTCCAGATCTTTGAGTCTGTCCACTCCTGATTGGTGATTGATTGATGATTGGCTTATCTGGCATTGTGACATGAAGCAGCAGTTTCTTAGTTTAAAAAAAGCAATCAGTCCAATGAGGGCTACAGGAGGACAAACAATTAGCCATTCAGGATTGTAGGCGGGACTATTGCCTAGCTGCTGTGCGTGAGGAAAATCAAATCCCACCCACCATGGAAAATGATTAGAGTGCAGGCAATGTCAGACTGAAGATGGAAATTAACTGTAATGTTGACAATTGTGTCTGATATAAGACGGGGCCATTTCTGCTGCTAGCTTACATTTCCATTTGAGATCAAGCCACCTCTCTGTTTTGTTTTGTTTTGTTTTGTTTTATTTTCTTACTGATCAACATATAGTTTTCTCACAGTTGCCTTCACATTCATTCTGGTATATCAAATATATATGGGCCACTTCATTAGGTACACCTGTTCAACTGCTTTTTAATGCAGATATCTAATCAGCTAATCACATGGCAGCAATTCAATGCATTCAGACATGTAGACATGATCAAGATGACCTGCTGAAGTTCAAACTGAGCATCAGAATGGGGAGGAAAGGTGATTTAAGAGACTTTGAACGTGGCATGGTTGCTGATGCCAGACAAGTTGGTGAGTATTTCAGAAATTGCTGATCTACTGGGATTTTTTTCCTCGAAGTCACTTGGATAAGTTGACGAAACGTTTCTCCCACTAAAAACGCTACGTCCAGATGAACAGATTCAGCTTTTTGGGGTACCATCTCTAGGGTTTACAGAGAATAGGCCGAAAAAGAGAAGATATCTAGCGAGTGTCAGTTCTCTGAATGAATATGCTCAAATCAAAGCTCAAATCTTCTCAAACTGGTTCTTGAACATGGCAATGAGTTCACTGTACTCAAATGGCCTCCACAGAACCAAAACCTCTGAGGAATGTTTCCAGCACCTTGTGCCACAAAGAATTAGGGGAGTTATGAAGCAAAAGGGGGTCCAACCTGTTAATAATAATAATAGTAATAATAATAATAATACAATCAATTAATTAATCTGATATTTAATTTTTGAATTACATGATTTTTTTGTCCATAAAATCTGTTGTAATTTCCCACAGCCTGAGGACAAATCTTTAATGTATTGTTTTGTTTCGACTGAGGAACATCCCCAGCATGCAACAAAAGCATCAAACCCTCTCACTTGATGAGTTTTAGCCAGTCACTTGTCTTCATTTTTGCTTAAAAATAACTCCAATAAATCTTCAAATATCTAAATAATTATGATTACTGGATTAATGGAATTGTTAGTAGCAAAGTCTGTATCTCTAACCATCTGTAATGACAGTATGTGGGTGTGGGCGCGCTGCTCATGTGTTCCCTATTAAAACTGCTTTGAATAAGCCCGAGGATAAGAAAACAATGCCAGTGTCCACCGCCGCCTCTCATCACCACGTACTGTAACACATCAAAAGCAGCAGCACGGAGGATAATGAGGAGGATAAGGACTATAAACAGCATCTGTCTGCTCATATTTAAATTTACCAATTCTCGTCCTTTCCCTCTATCATTTCATCCATCTTAAATAGTTTGACACTAAATATACACACAAAATCGCCTGAACATCAATCTCAATTGTCAAGCCATCCTTCATTCCTTTTCTCTCTAAAAAACCCTCCTCCTCCGCTCTGAAAGCCGCCCACTCTCCTTGTCTATCTGCGCTCTTCCATTTGAAACTTCCAACTCCTCCAGAGCACTCACCCTCTAGCTTTCTTTCACTCCCCTGGGCGAGAACAACATCTTGACCAAATCTGGGCCGAATATATTATATATATATATATTAGATTGTAAACATTTAAAGAACTTGATTTTTTTTTTAATCTTCAGAGGCACTTGAAACTTTGGAACAGTGAAGCACATCACAATATTGTACATCTGTGAGTTGGTTTTAAAGTCAACCAATTCGTGTCTGTTTTTTTTTCTTTTTCTCTTATTTACTTGTGCGATGCTGGCCTGTCGTGGCCTTTTTCTCTCTTTCACCCACTACCTCGCTTGTCAGAAAAAATAAAATCTCGACTGAGAGGAACTGAGCATACCACATTATATTCAACTTAGTTCCCTTGTCTCTCCCCATGTAAGACAAACTCAAAAATAATTTGCACACACTTTACATTTTTTGTCTCTGAGAATAAACTGCGCATGAAGAGGAAGGGGGCGCAGAGGGAGGCAATCTTGTTACCAGCCGGCATAGCCCTGGGAAGATTTCCATCAGACACACGTATAGAGAGAGGCATCCATTTAGAAAATGGTTTTTCTAGGCATGCTGGGCCATTTAGCACACCCTGTGACGACTCCTGTTTGGGGCAATGATAAATGTTCTTTCGCACCCGGTCTGTGCACACAGTGAGGCCAGCACATACACATGCACGCACAGCCATATGGGCACCCCATGCAAAACATCGCTGGACAGACATAACATTTTTAGAAGAGAGTGGCTTCATTGGGTTTGGCCCACAGAATAAACTCCAGTTACTGCTAGTGAAAATTAGTCTAAGTCCACAAAACTTAAATCCCACTGAGCACTTAACATCATGTCAACATCACATTGCAGCTTTAGGTCTCATTAAGCTCAGGATCATTCAGCTATATATGGTATGTCCCAGTTTTATAACGAGCAGTGAAATGACAGCTTAACGTGTGTAAACCAAGAAATACAGCACATTAATCTAAATACCACAAAGATCAATCAATTAGTCAACTAACTGATTATAACAATTCGTCAACATATTGACATTTCCAGCTTTTCATTCGTGAGGATTTGCTTTTTTTTTTTTTGGGTTGAGTGATCGTAACGTTGACAAGTTTTAATAACAAGTTTCCTGAAATCTGCTGACGACACCTTGGTCACCAAGAACTTGCGATTCCAACATTTTATAGAGCAAATGATGGAGTAATTTAATAATAATCAGAAATCAAAAACAAAATATAAAAGAATTAAACTAGGGCCATGAGGTCCTAGGGGGTATTTTGCATTAGGAAGCATTGTGTTGCAGCTCATTATTGACAGAACTGATCGTGACAGTCGTCCAAATTGCTAATTACATCCGAGCCAGAGGATAAAACAAGTCATCAGTTTTACAGCCTTCCTCCTGACAAAGACATTACCCGTGAAGTAACAAACGTGTTTCTTTGATTTATAGCAGTAGCATAACAGTATAGTAGTAGTATAGTAGCATTTCTTTCCAATGACAGCAAACAGACTGAATGTGAAAAAGTGACTTATTGTTGCAGTTAAATTGCATTAAATGTGAATGTTTTTCAAAATGTACTAAAAAAAAAGAATATGGGGAAATGTGGAGGTCTTTTACTGGTTACTATTCAATGGATTTACAGGTCCGCCCACTTGAGGTCAAAATGGGCAGCAAGTGGCCCATGATCTGAAATGAGTTTGACACCACTGCCCTAAATGATTAAAATTATCACCAAAATGTGCATGCAAACTGAGTTGCATCACGCAGACATGAAAAAAAAAATACAGTATAAACAGCACCTAAAAAAGGGAGATGTACAGAAGACATTTTGTGACTTTTAGCTAAAAACAAAGACCTCCAGGTTTAGTGATTTTATTACCCTTTCAGATCAGTTGACATGCTACTTTATGGGTAGAGAAAACTCTCCAACCTCTTTAGCTCTTTAACCCGCAAGGGTTATCTCCAAAATGCATCTACACCAAGTTTAAATCAATATTGTTTTTAAAATGACAAAATTTTGGACATACATACATATTTTTCAAACCAAACAGTAATATACTTTGACCTTCAAACAACGTGTAACATTATTTTAAAAGTCTACTACCCGGGTAGATATCCACACTGCTGAGTGGGAACAATGAAAAAGCAAAAGGCAAATATTTTAGCAGGTAAACACTCTCTCTATGTTTTGTTTACACTGGATGAGTGCTAAAAATCAACCTGTCTCTATCATGCAGTCTGAGTGTGCGCCTGATATCCACTAATGGTCATTACCCTTTACACCAGCACGATTTCTGTCAGCTTACTTCCTCCTCTCTGGGATCCATCAATGTCGCCACCATACTAACAGCCATCACACTAACCACTGTTGCTGCTAGAATTAAAGCCACAGGCTCCATACCGGGTGGATGAATCACACTCATCCATACAGCAATAATGAAGCATTTATCTCAGGGTGAATTACAAACTCTGGAAACATGGCCAACATGCGCACACGGCACAAATATGATGAAACTGTGTCAATCACACTATGCTAAACCATCTGCTCTGCCACAGGACAGACACGTGCTGCAGAAAACAAACAAACCCAAAAACACTCATACAGGGATGTAGACACTTTAATATCCAACATCATAATCGTGCTAAATGTGTGTCTCAACAATTATTTTTAAATGCTTATTTCAAATGAAATTAGCAATCAATACAGAAGTTTCAGGAAGTCTAGAGGTTAAGGGAGATCTGGCCTAAAGAAACTGTTGAAGGTAAATGATCATTTGGAAAAAACACAGTCATCTCCATGTGAAGTTATCACATGCCAAAATAGAAGATCAATGTTTTCTGCAGCACTCAAATCAACACACTACCTCAAAGACACACACACACCCTTATGCTGTACCTTCAAGAGGAGTGCAATCATACTGATTAATAATGCAGGAAAATGCAGGGCGTCACAAGCAGGCGTGACGTCAACTTACCGATCTCATCTGCTGAGCTCCGGTGACGTGCTGCAGAACCTTTTCCAGCTCCTTCTCAATGCGTCCAGCCCAGTGAATCATTCTGCAAAATAAAGTTAAGACATTTTCAACATTATCACCTCAACATCATCACAAACACATTCAGTTCTCTACTACTGCATTCGAGTGAGTGCATTTGCAAGACGGTGGCAGTGTGTAGCTCTCTTTCTGGTGGCTGCCACATTCTGCCCCTTTTGGGATGCCTGTCTGGAAGTATCCCTATCCTGTGTCCAGCTAATGTCTGGGTTGGTCATCAGCATCTTCTCTCTCTATCACATCTTGCATATATCTGGTTGGTCCTGGCAGGACTGGCAGTGTACGTGCCCGTCTATGCTCAGCTGGGATCAGCGGTTCTGCAATAAAACTGCTCAGGTCTGACAGAAGTGCACCCTAAGCAGGAGCTGATCTCCGTTAGACGGAGCCAAGTTTGGAATTAAGAGATCAAACGGCTGGAGCTCCTCACTGTATATCTCCCAGCAAGCAACAAATGACTTAATGGATGAAGGTTTTTACCAGATCACTTTAGAGAAACAGCAGGGTCCAACCTGCCAACCAGGAATCATGCTGAACAATTCATGTGAAAAGCCAACATGAAATTTTCACAGAAAAAAAAAAGGAGAACAAAAAAAAAAACATCAAATTCGTCTTTCAGCAATCAGATGATTAAATTCTGTCATGAATGTGCTAGCCAACCACTGATTCCATGCCAACCTTTTCCTTTCAGCAGCCTGTAGATAGCTAATCACTAGCATCAACAACACAGCCGTTTGTCTTTTAATATGATGACGGAGACAAATGTCATCTTTAAATGTCAGATTTGCACAGAAGACAAGAGGGGAGACAGATTTATTAAATTGCACAAATCTGCCAAGTAGTGACAGCGCCCGCCATAATCACCAAGCCAGAGCGAGCTTCATCAAGAGAGTAACAGCAGAGCAAACATGCCAGCAAGTGTGCAAGTTGCCTGTGTTTATAGGGACCGTGATTAAAGGAAAGCAAGAGGGCCTCTGAAAGGAGCAGAGAAGCGGGGAAAGCTGTGACTATGAAAAGGTCATTCAATATGAAATGAAAACAAGTTTACAGTGAGAACAGAGCCGAGCAGGACGCAGTGATACTAACAGTGAGGGACAATACCTCTGTCCCCGAGCCAGGCAGACTTCTTACGCAACCTCTTTAGTCTGCATACTACACACATGATAGATAGATAGATAGATAGATAGATAGATAGATAGATAGATAGATAGATAGATAGATAGATAGATAGATAGATAGATAGATAGATTTTAATAACTCCTAATTAACTTAAACAAAAATGCCAAAGTAAGTAAAGAAATAAAGTGCAAAAAATACCAATGTGGAGTTGATTACTAAGCAGGCAAAGGAAGTCCTTATATTACAGCTTGGCAGTGACTTAATATTTCCATTTACCTTCTCATTATGTAATCTCTGACATACATTAGAGTGAAAAAAATCCTTCTATAGAGATGGTATTGTGAGTCACAGACCTCATTCGCTAATGTTAACAAGTTGACTTAATTGAGGAAGACTGCATGTCTGCATGAGATGCATGTTTCTTGTTATAATATGAAAATTAACTGAGACAGAAGGATAGCCATCAGTTGAAAAGTTCACCATGTGATTTTGAATATTTTAGTCAATATGAAAAAAGCAATAGCAATATCTAAGCCATATTCATTTTGTTCATATTGCCCACTCCAATTATAAACAAACACAAGTTTGGATTGAGAAACTTGTAGGTGAGCTACACACCACCATCTTCCTTCCACTGCAAGACATATGTTTAAGAACAAAAAATGGACTATGAAATGAGCTTAGGCCACCAATTAAAAGGCACTTAAATTATATTACAATATAAGGGTAATAAATCTAAAAATCTCAGACAATATTGTGTCTCATAACATGATAAAAGTATCTATATAGACCACTGATACACACATGCACCTATGCAACTTAAAGTTTATTACATTTAACACATCAAGTAAAATCAGTATCATATTTGTATATGTGAACTGACTCCATGACTTGCGTCACACCAGATCACATAAAGTTGGCATAACAATGTTTTAAAGCACAAAGCAAGTAGTGTTGTTTGGAGACTGTGTGGAAAAAATATATATTTCACAGATATATGCACAGATATATGCAGAATTCTTCATTCAACATCAGCTACAGAGATAGCAGGACATGGCTGTTTGGTAAATTATACGCACTACTGTGGCCTCATGCTCAGTGAGTGCTCACAGACCTTCTGTATTATGAAAGCTGTGATCTCTCTTTAAAAGACAAAAGTTGTCATAATGCACTAGATGAAAGCCGACTGATGCTCTCTGGCTCTTTCTAGTCTAAAGTAGCAGTAAAACTTTGCCATTTGCCTTCTTGTGTTTTGATGTGTCTTGCTTGTTTTATGATTTATGTTAGCCAAACATTATGGAAAAGCAGAAAGTGTGATGAAATGAGTTTGGATGGAAGACCTGTGTGAGTCAGACCCATACTGTCACTACGCTCATTCGGCTGCAATGGATCTCATCATTCGAAGTGCCACTCTCATATATCTATTAGGGCAGAAGGTGGGCTATTTTTGTGTGTGGTCATATCATTTGGTGGAAACTGCTAATGGTATTTTGCCAGAAAAGATTTTACTCCTCTAGAAAAGACTATAAAAGTGACCATTTAGATTCCAGTTATCAGCTTTCTCCACAGAATTTAGAAATGAGGAAATAACCTCCCCTATGGATATTTTTCTCCTTCTACCACACACACCTACAGACACACTAAATTATAAACATAAACAACACTTCAGTGCAATAATTTAATACTACTCAGACCATACAGGTGGATGGCAAGGTATAGAAAATGTACACTTTCTTGCCACTGCTGTGAAAATGAAGCAAACGTTCTTATAGATGCATTTCTTCAGCTAGACCTCAAACACGGAGAAACTCTGACCTGTGCGCATGTGTGTGTGTATGTGTGTGTGTGTGTGTGTGTGTGTGTGTGTGTGTAAGGCCTATACATCAAATAAACTGCCACTATTGCTCCCCATATACTTCAATTAACTGGCAAATTCTGGCAAAAACCACAGTGATGTGGGTGACCCAAAACCTAGTTTAGAAATCCCAAGAGATGACTGGATAAAATACAGACTACATATATAAGCAGCCCTACAGAATATTTAGCTTCTCTTTATCTACTTAAACAAGGACACTGGGAAACTTGAGGGTAAGAAATAATGACACAGTTGCTGTATTAAAAAAGGAACAATCCTGTATAATTAAAGAAAATGTAGGTTTGGAAACAAAATGTGCCTTCAAAGGAAAATAAATTGGAGATGTTGTCTATAAGTTTATAAATGGAGCTGCTGAAATATAATAAATACAGTCTAAAAATTCATGGTTTTGTTTGCAAAGTAATTCAGGTGTAAGATAAATTAACTGCATCACTTACAGAGCTTAAACAATCAAACCAGTGATCCAGTAAATTGTAGATTTAAGTCAATCCACAGTAGTGTAAAAGGATAACTGATTTTATTTTTTCTTTGAAAGTCACCTTGGCCATGAAATTAACAAAGCCCCAGAGATTTTACAGAGATGATCTGGTGGATGCATCATAGAAGAATCATTTCGATTCCCGTCATTTCTCAGAACCTGACTGACTAAACAGCACTACAGGCTACACACAGTCTTAACATCAGATCATCACGTCATGGTTATTATAAAGAGGGCGACATTTGAAGCGATACTCCAGTGTGAGACTAACTGTTGCACTGTGGACTCACGAGGGTTTATTGTGGAGCATAAAGCTGATCATCCAAACTCTGAAATACAATATTCCGTGAAGTAATAGTCATTGGAAGAGAGAAAAAAAAGGGCATTTTTTGGCAAATTACTAATAATCTTTTATTGAATAGTTGACGACGCACAGGTGGCAAATTGTCGCGGTAAAACATTTCGGTTCAGTCGCCTTTGTGCGTCCTCCAAGCTGAAATTAATATAATGTTCGCGTAAGAGAAGGAAATGGCGCTATAAATCCCAAACATTTCCCCAACAGGTGCACGCTGAACAAGTCCAGGAGTAGTTCTTGTGCTCTTCCCACAGCTGGATGCTTTACTACTTTCTGTGCCTTGCGGTCACTTGTGATGCTGCCCTCAAGTGCGTCTAAATTTCGAGTGTAACGTTTCCACATTTAGTCTCTGAAACAAAATGAGCCATTTAAAAACACCAGTGCACCCTGCGGTGAGATAGATATGATTATTTTCACGGTGCGAGTGCTTTTCTCCAGAGGAGGACTTTGTAGAGGACTGTGTCTAAACGGGATATTCTCCCTCATGCAGTGACAGCAAAACAACTCTGACTATTTTTTAATATTTTTGTATTTTTATCCCCCATGAATGTTCACGGCTTTTTTTTTTCCGCCTGTGCCACATGTGCATGCTCCCCGTAGCCTGTTTCCATGTTGACTGTCACAAGCAGAATAAGACTTTGGGATTTAATGCCACTGGCCACCACAACAAAAACAACATAAGCTGTGTGAGAATAAGATTCATAACGCAGCATCGGAGACGGAAGCTGCGTCTGTCTCAACATCAGGGACAGCAGCTCATCTCGCACCAAGGTAAACGGCGCTTCATGTGCAGACTCGTCGGGGGCCACCTGTCCTAGTTCCGCACTCCGCACCCCCAGTTTATACCCCAAACCGTGCAGGGTACTTACGTGTAGTGCTGGGGAAAGAGGTGGGTCCCGGCTGTCGGCGTGGAGACACATATGATAAGTACAGTTTGGATTGTCAAGAGGCAGATGACACCGTACGACTGTGCGCAGATCGCCATTTTCCATTAAATATTCAAGAAACTGAGATAAATAAGAGAAGGACCGGAAGGACAGTCTCTCACAGCTGAGCTAAGAATAACCGAGCTCCAGAGAAAGTGTGTAGTGGGAGGTGATGGTTGGCGGAGGCTTCTGGACACTTCAGCCCGGCAGTGAAATCTCAATCAGAGACGCACACGAAGAATTGGCAGCTGAAGACACGGGAGATCAGGATCAGGAAGATGCTCTGCCGCGGCTGCCGATGTGCCTGGCTGCCTATTTGCGCACTCGCTTTCCTCCCTCCCTCTCCGTCGCCGCGCACATTTGCTCCTTTTCTCTCCCAATGTCTCCAATGTAACAACCATACATAGTGAAGCTGGCCGTTACATGACTTCAGTCTTCCCATCCTGACTTTCAAAATAAAACAATTTGATGCGTTTAGGCCAGTATCTAACAGCAGAGAGAGCAAAAAAACTGCAAAAATAAAAGGTAGGTTTAAAGTGTTTATTCTCAGAAAATACCTCTACGGGAGTCCAGTGGTCTTGGGTGATATCAGCATTTTGTGACCACTGATGATTCACTCACTTATATTTACGAGGCAACTTTGGAAAATAGCTGCTCTTTTAAAGAAAGCTTATTAGACGCACAGCCGTGAGGCTATATTCGAGCATTAGAGTTTTATAACTTTATTTTTGTAAGCCCCGTCGCCTAACTTCCTGTATTCATTTCGTCTATCTGGGACACTTGACTCAGCTGTTGGCTCTGGCGGCCCTTCCTCCATTCAAACAGCCTACTTCTGTGCAACAGACGGGGGCGCGCATCAGGCCACCTCCTCTTCCTCCTCATGTCCACTTCATACTCTGTGTTCTCACCAGACTCGAGATTATGAGCAGAAACCAAGGCGTCATTTGGGGTAATTGGAAGCATGACACTAGAGGGGCGTACTGTATTAACTAGAGTATAAACAGTCAGCAATCGCCTTAGGGCTACTTCCCAAACTATATTTGTTCTACTCATTAAGGCCTCTGCTCCAGTGAATGAACATTTAAATGAATGCAAGGAAAATTATTCCCCCAATTTATTTATTTATTTATTTATTTATTTTGAGATACCTAGCAATAGTGTTTCATGCTGTCACCAGCTATTTAGATGGAGGGGCTTTAACTTTACAGAAGGGCAGGGCCTGTCTCCTTGTTTCTCATAAATAGCAGCCTCCGATTATCATAAGCTTTTTAATAGGTCATATTTGACTGGAGCAAGTTTTCCTCTGGACATATAAGTCAGATACCGTTCATTTCAAAGGTAAACAAGGAGGAAAGATGCACTGAAACCTCAGAGTAAATGTAATTCAGCATGAAGTTCCCCCCTGGAGAAGTGACTATCTCCTTCTATCAGCTGTGTGTGTGTGTGTGTGTGTGTGTCTGTGTATGTGTGCATGCACGCACACCTGTACCTGCCTTATTACCTTTTCCTGCACTGCTGTTTGTTCTCTGATCTTCCTGTTTCAAGTGGAGGGCACATTTGCACCTAAACAAAACCCATATTTCAGGTATATGTATATATTGTATTCTCAATACTGTAATTGGGCGACACTATAAAAACCCAGAATTTTGGGGTTAAGGTGCTCAGGGCTTCAGGGTTTTTTTTTTCCACATTTTTCCAGTTGTCTGCCAGTCAAAGCACAGGCTCAGGACACTTGGTCCCCCTCGGCTACTCCTGGGGGAGCGTTGCATCTCTCAGCTCATTTGCTGGGCACAGAGAGACAGTCATTCTTGTAGCTGTGTTGTCCTTGGCTCAGTCATTCGGCAGGGGACACGCAGGTGCTCTGCTACAGAAAGCCGCACAGCAGTCGGCAGGGTTGCTGCACAGCATTTCTGTCTCCTCCCTGACAGAGAAGACGGGGCTGTTTTGGTAGAAAGGACACACTGCAGGGCATAGACCTCAGCAGGAGGGGGAAAAACCCACCTGATGGCAGGGATGAAGAGCTACAGCAGCAGCACTCCCCTGCTTATGTACATAGATGTCATGGATCATTCAGTCCGAACAAATATCTGGGCTTTGTTTCTCAGGAAATGGGGAAACAAATACACTTCTATATTTCCCAGAGCTACAGTTTTTTTTTTTAAACATATCGAGCAACTCCCTCTCATCCACCCCTCCAAACAAATGTGTAGCAGGGATGCAGGAGACAGTCGTGTTTTGATAGATTACTATTCCCTACGCTGGGAAAAATAACCTTAATTGATGGCTACTCTTACACATTAATTTACGCCATCATACTTCCCATCCTGGCATTAATAATAACAGCAAGGAGATACTGGTAGGTTGGCTGACTCACACTAAACATTTCTGCTGACTCACAGACACCCCTTGCTCACTCCTTCCATTCAAACATACATTAGGCCAATGTATCTCAATTCACCTGACTCACAGGGCCAGGACAAAGAAAAATTAACACATTTTAAATGAGCGAACAGTATGTAGGCTTCTCTCAACAAAAGAGCTGTCCAGAGTGGGATTTTTTTTTTAATCTATGCAAATAAAGTAGCAGGGTGTAGAGATATCTCTGGGGACCGAAAGAACACTGGCAACCAATTTAAGTAACACTGCATGTTGGCCCGGTCATATTCAACAATGTCACACCTTAAATGCAAATTTAATTTAATTTGCCCATACTTGTGGTGGTGTTCGTGGGCAAAAGAGAGGACGATAAAAGAGGTGATTGTCACCCTGGGGCCTTGGATCTCATTGACCACGCTCCAACGCTTATAGAGAATCCACTCTTTATTATAGCTGATCAATCAGGCCAGCTAAGGGATCTGCTCAGTGAAAACACACAGATCAATGGCCTCAAGCTTTGCTGAGCACTTCAAATGGTGAGAAAAGCAGACAAGAGGCGGGGCTCCGCTACATAGGGTGTCTCTCATTGGCTGTGTGGTTTCATCTGAAGTGGTTGACCTGCCAATCTGTTATTGATCCAGTGAGTGCAGCGAAAGCGGGCAGGATCCGCTGCTGTGTATTGGACTCCAGCTTCCTTTCTGAGGAGTGCTCCCCTAGACAGAGGCCAAGTAGGTTGGAGTAAAATTAATCACTCCTTGTTTCCCTGTCTCCAGGCCTCAGGGGAAGTCACCAGTAAAGGCACACCCCACACATCCAGACGTGTACACACACAGACACACACACACACACTGGCCGCTTATCTCACTTTTCCTCCACCTTATCCATCGTTCTCTCTCCCCTAACCTCCTCCTCTGTCACTTTCTGTGGACTCTGCGCAGATGTTCTGGTGGGCTGGACAGAAAAAGTGAGGCTTCACCCTCTGTAAAACCTAGTCTAGTCAGCACGCTGAATGCTAAGATTTTATTTTTCTGATTAGAGAAGGACTGTGCATCGCATTCACTGCAGATGATAGAGCCAGTTGCCCTTGAGAGAGAGCCCCAAGGCTCTCAGCAAACTTCAATGATCCTCTCAAGTGCTCTCTGTAAAAACAGGAGCATGATATACTGTCACTCATTTGCCACATGCTTTCTTTGAGAGTATTTCTTTTTAACCACAGCAAAGAGACACTGTGCCCTTGTCCTCTATGGGGATATACTGGAAAGATCAGAAAAGTGATTCCAGTAATCAAGGTTATCTTCCTTTTGTGTCTCTTTTAGTTCTCTCCCTGCTCACCTCACAGCTTATCCTCCCATTTAGTTTTATCCCCTCACAAGATCAGGAAAAAATCCCTCTAAATGAGACATTTAGTTTACATAAATATTTGTATAACCAATATGCCACATTATTTGCTTGGCTCTGTAATGCGGCTTTTTCCTACATGACCTAACCGCTTTGCAAAAAATCAATAAGGGAAATCCCTTTTTCAGGCCCCAGTGCTCTATATACCTCCTTTACTGTAAAATACAAACATACCCAGAGACGATGGGTCGCAAAGCACTCTGGGACTTTCATGCTCAAATGTCAGAGTGTTTCATCCTGATGATGATGACTCACTCCCCTCGTTCTTAGTCTGCATGAAAGAACAACAGCACCAATTAATGACCCAACCTCCACATGTGCAACAGTACAGTAAACAAGCACTTTCTTAAATTCTACAGCAGGGCACACAAACAGCGCTATTATATTACAAATACAGATGTATTTGCAAGAAATATGTGCATTTAAAAGCTACATTTTATTTTATCACCCCCGGAGAATCTTTCCCTACCTCACCCACATAGACAAGTGGTCGCATGTGAAAACAAAGCAAGACTCAGCACTCATTGACATGCTCTACTAGAGGCCTAATGGCCCCTGGGTAATGGCCTCTTTGGTCTTCAGGAAATCCTCCCTCATGCATACATCAAAGCTGGGATTGAGAAGGATAGAGAGTGGAAATAGAGGGGAGGAAAGAGACATCAGTGCCACACAGGGAGGGGAGATGAAGAAACACACGAAAGGAAGCTCTGTAGTTCTGGTTTATGACATTCATGGAAAGGTCAATCCAGTATATTTTAGACTTGTGTCAGCATAGGACACCAGTGCTATACTAGCACTGTTTGAATATAGTTTTTTTTTGGTATTGATTGAATGTTTCTGCAGACTGGTCAGATTTGTATTCTTAGTTAATTATTTTTAACTATTTTGATTTAAACCATGCGCTTGTATGACTACTTGTATATATTGCAATTAGCATTTGACATCTTTGGGCTCTATGTCTCTTTTTACAGTCACAATCAGCCTTATATTCACTTCTTACCAATGAGCCACTAGATCTACCTGTATGAATGCTGCTCAAACAATTAGCCAATTACTAAAATAGTCAAAAGACAAAATTGAACTATTTTAATAGTAAAATAATACATTTTTTTAAGCAAAACTGATAAAAACTTTCTGCTTTTAGCTTCTGAAAGTATGAGTATTTTATGCTTTTTGTAACACTTGACAATAAACCAAATATCGTTTGGATCTTTTACTGTCAGACAACACAAATCAGACATCAGCTTTATTTAGAATTACACAATATTCTGACTGATTCAGTATTATACTGACAAAATAATTGATCGCTTGAGAAAGTGCCAGAAAAACCTATTGATAGTGACAGTCATAAGTTGCAGTATATCATTTATGATCCAATATTAGATCTTGTCACCCTCAATCCACCATTATTCTCTTTTCTTTCAGTCCATCTCCATCACTCTTCAGTCTCTTTTTTTTTCTTGCTTTGCTGACACACAGCATCCCAGAGTTGACAGCCAGCTGCTATAACACGAGACCTGTAGCCCGTCATGGCACAACACCCCCTTGCCTCTCCTCTCACTGTCCATGAGCCATCTGCCTACTCTGCATATTGCAGATCTGTCAATGCTACCTAATTATAATTCACACAAAAGTGCTCATTGTGACCCTGACTGTGTTTGCAAAAGTTTTGTCTTGTTCCATATGGTAAGTACACAGAAGGCACCTGTCTGTATGCAGATATGTACCCATCTATATGTGGTCTCTATCCTGTGAGTTCATACAGCAGAGCAGTGCCAACTCACATTCAGAGAAAGCTCTGACCTCTACATGTCCTACACTGTGAAGTGGAGCATGTGATTTTTGCCCCTTCGCAATGATTTTCAACTCATCTTCCAGTTCCGCCTTCTGGTGAGACTCAGAAAGCCTCTATTCAAATGCTTCTAAAGTTATATGTTTTAAAAATCAGATATGTATTGAATTTAGGTAAAACAAAAAATGAAGCAGAAGCCACCACAAGCTGCTCCACAGTGGGATGCCCACATGAAATTGGCCTTCACTATGTTTGCAGTGACTGAAGTGCTAGGTGTTGCTATACAGAGGACATTAAACAGTGTCAGTATTAAAGAGGCAAAACTAACAGGCCTGTGGTGCCTTTGGTGGTTTGATAAGGCAAGCGGGTGGTCCTGTCTGAACGTGGTCTACTCCTCTTCTCTTGTCACTGTGGAGTGAGAAGTGCATAGTCGCTTGCCCGCCCTGCCGTCACATTAAAGCGCATCTTAATTGGCATTAAAACTGGTGATAAGGGCTTAATGAAGGAATTAATAGATAACACACATTCTGGAGCTTATTCGCTATAGTCACACTGACAGACACAAACACACACAGCTGTACTCAAACGCGCAGATTTTACAACCCAAGACAGAGTGAGTGAGGATTCATGGGGAAATAGGTGGCCTGCAGCGAGAGGCAGGACCAAGACTGAAAGTCTATAATACATCACATCACCATGCATGACAACAGCTAACCTTCACAGGTTTCACAGCTGGAGCATCGGTTTGAATGGAAAAGTATGTGCTCCAGTCACTCTGGGCTTTAAAAGGAGATTCATGTCCTGTTTGTCAGTCAGGTCAGCTGTTTGGGTTATTTACCTATTAACAGATACATATCTATTAAAAATTGAATTTCAATTGATAAATGCAACATGCAACTGCATTTCATAGACAGAGCAGGTCTACAGTGCCTGTGTATCAATGGGCCTGTATACAAAAATACACAACTATAGCACATACAAAACGCAATAATTGCATTCATGAATCTATTATTAGTTGATCTGACTGCAGAAAGACAACTTGTTGGACAATATATAAACTGATTATGTAATTAAGTTTTGTGTATTTTTATTTTTTCTACCAACTTCCAGCTGGATTTGCATTTCTCTTGTATATGTTTTATTTTTGCTGGTCTTGCAGTGTGGGAGAAGCATTTTGAGCTTTAGGAAAGTGTGATGGCATTTTACATGAGTGATTTTGAATACATGTAAGTATTCAAAATCACTGACTGAAACAATTATTAGTTGCAGTCCTACAGTAAAAACTCAACCCAGTATCTACTTTAGTTTAAAATAATCCAATTTTTAATGTCATTTTCCAGCTTGTGATCAAAGACACTTGTGATATCGCTAAATGCCAATTAACCCAGAGTCAGATAGTGGTTTGTAACCTCTGAAAGGACAGAAGAGTTATGTTTTAAAAGAAGCAAAGAGATATACAGTTCTACTGAATGGTTTAGGGAAACTCATTAGTGGTTAGCCAGCTAATATTAGCCTACTTCCACATTGGTGCAAACACATATTCCCACAATACACAGTAATTTCAATCAGTGTCTACATCCAGAAAAGTGATTAATGCAGATTTTGCACTTTTCACCTTGTTTCAGACCCACTTACCTTTTAAAAATGTATCCAATGCAGATGGATTCTTAGTTAGCACCAAATTCTGGGACTTACTGTAAAAGTAAAAGCAAAAGCTGCAGTTCTTTAAATGGCCACTTGAGGCTGGCTCCAATCACTAGGGGTTACCTCCAGAATTGAAAAATGAAACCAACACAAGTGGGGGGAAAAAACTGTAGTTCCTCTAGGTCAGAGGTGGGCAATTAATTTTCCCAAGGGGCCACATGAGAAACTGGGACTATTGTGGAGGGCCGCACCAGTAAGTGGAACTAAATTTTGCTCAATATTAATTTTATCCTTTTACAAACTGCTACTGGTATGAGTAGATGTTACAATTAGGCAATGAAAATGTGAAATAGGCATCGTAAAAACGGCAACACTATTGGATCACTGTTTAATCAACTTTCACAGAAACAACTGTGAACAAAATGTGCGTCTTTTTGCAAAGTTTCAAAGACTTTTAACTTTGTACAAAGTGCTATTGCTATTCAGCTTGTAGTTTAATGGCTTTATCTGCAGTTTTTCAGTTCTTTTTTCTTGTTCAGTGAAAGAAATCTAGTCTGTTTTGGGCTTTAACAAGTGCATTCAAGTCAGGTTCAGTGTATGAGGTGGAAATGTGAAGGACTGAGGGAGGATCTGTACCTGGATAATTGAACTTCATCACTGAGAATCTTTGTTCATTATGAACGTACATCCAAAGAGAACCAACATCTTCACTGTTGGCATGTGAGTAAGAATGTTGCTCTCCAATTGGCTTGAAAGAAACTGCAACTTTCTCATGAAAGCCTTCACCAGGCTGTACATTTCCTGTGCAAATAGGCCTTTGTCTTACAGTTGGGTATTTAGTTCATCTGTTAGTGCAGTCACATCAACAGCAAATGCAAGATCTGCCTTCCATTCTGCATCTGAGAGCTCTGGAAAGTCCTTGCTTTTCTTCTCACAAAACACTCAGATTTCTTGCTCTCAGGTCCCATACTCTTTTTAGCACTTTGCCCAGGCTAAGCCACCTGACAGCTGTGTGGTAGCCTATGTCACCACGTTCAGTCTCATGCTCCTCCAAAAGTGCAACAAATGCCTGTGATTCAGTGCTCTTGGCCTGATTAATTAACTATTTTAGCTACAACATCAACACTATGGTTAATTTTTAGCACTGACTTACAACACCTGCTGGTGTATAATACAATGCAAAAACATCAATTTCAGTTCTGGGTTCATTTCAGTCACTTATCTTATATCTGCAAGATATCTGCAGTACCCTCCATCTGTCTTGTTACGGTTTGCCTGGAGAGGGGCACTTTTTCAAATGCTTCTTTTTTCTCAGGGAATATTAGCGTGGCAGAGCACACCAAGCACACTTTAATAAACTCCCCGTCAGAGAATGGCTTATTGGTTTTTGTGATTTTGTGGGAAATCACAAAGCTGGCCTTGAATGCTCTATCCCAGAATGTGTAAAGCTTGGTAAAAAGTCCTTGTTGCTTTTGCAGGTTTGCTAGCGAGTCTTCAAAAGTCCATTCCTGCTCTGCATCAACAAGTTCTTGTATTTCTCTGCGTGTTTAGTCTCGTAATGGTGATTCAAACTGTAATCCTTAAAGACATCTGCTCTCCACAAACTAAGCACACAACTAAGTACCTCTGACTTACGTAAATAAACATTTAGAAGTCCATGTCTTGTTCAGAACTCTACATTCTGCATCAATCATTATTTTTTTAATGTGAGCTGATATCTTTCAGGACTAGCAAACTAACATCTCTCATAAATGCATTTACAGTGAAGCTGCATTCACTTCCATGCACGTACATATGTAAATTGTAATAAAAACGGCAGTCGCATTCAAAATAAAAGCAACAAAGGTGTATTGTGATTTCCCACAATAAAACCAGTAAGACATTCTGTGATGGGGAGTTTATCAAAGAGTGTTTGGTGGCTGAAATGGGAAAAACTGCATGTTGTATAATTATTTATGTTTGAATCCTAATTTCCCATTGACATCGCGTGGGCTGGTCAGGGACAATCAAAGGGCCGGATGTGCCCAGTTCAGGTGTCACCTGAGGCTAACTCCAAAAGGGAGTCAATCCTCATAGACTCTAATGTTAAAATAACCAACATTACAGCATTAAAGGCATCTTTACGGCCTGGTACAAAGAACGGTTTTAACCTCTATGGATAGTTTTCACAGCATTATAGTCACAGGAGTTAGTGTGTGGAACAATTGTACAGATGAAGTTAAGAAAAGTACATCAATACATAAATTCATAGGTTTGTTTAGTAAATTGCATAAATATAGGAAATGTTCCTCTCATTGTGTTCTATTGAAGCCTTGTCTTCATTTTTGTTGATCAAGGCGAGAGTAACCCAAACTGAAAGTATTCATTAAGGTATTTGTTAGATAGATTGACAGATGTCCTGACACAGACAGCTGTAATTGGAGTCTGCTAGGCCACATCAACTACTATGAATCATTAGCTTGAACTGTTTCACTGTTTGTGTACTGTTGGTGCCTTTTTGACCATTTTTAATGGATTATCTAAGTAATATAAGTTTTTGTGGGTGAAATTATGATATTTTATGAGTTTGTTATTTAGCACTAATTAGCTGAATTCTGTGTCAGTGTGTTGCACCCATACGGTGAATGCAGCTTGCTACCCATTCATCCATATAAGGTTACTTCTGGCGTCAAAATACCAACATTAACACTGAAACCTGGAAATGAGTCCACAGCTAGTGGGTAACACCATGGTAGCTATGTCCATCTTTTATATGGTTATTGTTCAGTCCTCACAGTCACTTAAAATACCCAACAAGACGTGCCCACACCATTGTATGAAAAACTCTTCTTTTTGTCTGTTTCGCTAATTTGCCCCTTCGTGACAACCATAACTGCCAGATATCTTTCCATGACTCATGGGTTTGTATTAATGCTTAAAGCTATGTTTTATTTGGTACTCATAGAGTCTGCTAGGTGACTAATTCGACCTCTCCATCATGATTGTGGTGTTGGTGCGTTCAGGAGCCTTTTAATGCAATTATCGGACAAATAATATGGCTTGGGCGTAGCCCGTGTGGTTAATTTCGCTAACAGCCCATTCAAGAAGTCTGTGCTTAGTTTTTCAATGAGTGTAATTCTTGAATTACATATAATTATTATATGTGAGCACTATCTTGATATCCAACAAACCAATGGGTGACATCACTGCAGGTTCATCCACCTTTTATATAAAGTCCATGCTTATTAATTAAATTGGTGTCAAATGGAAGTTGGTTAATGGCTTATTGAGGCTTGACTTGATCATGTTCCAGCAAAGAAAGAACCCATTTTATTTTGGAGTGGATTTAATTGTATTGCAAATCATTTATGACTTAATTGCTTTAGAAATTAAGTAGTAAAGGCAGGAAAATGCCACTTTCCTTTTCTAACAGTAAATAAAACACAAATATGTATATTACATTTACAGCGATATAAAACATAACAAGCAGCAGAAGCTCAAGCCAGTGAATGTATGTTTATGCTGACTGATTAATTGATTATGGAAATTCTGTTATTAATATGCCAACTAATTTTTGAAGTTCTAATGTTAACAGCACTCTGCTGCTGGAGCACAATCCTATCTGAGAAAATCCTTGAACAGTTCACGCTTAATTAATCAGCAAGCTTCTCCCTAGAAGTAAGGGCTATCGACCTAGAAGTGGCTCATGCTTCTATGAATTTTACCACAATTCCTGCTCCGATAGTGCACACTGTATTTCCTTTATTCATTGCTTTCCGTGGGCCAAAAGGCACCTATTACCCTCAGAACAACACAATAAAAATACAAAACACTACTAAACTAAAAACAAACCAAGTAGATAAACTCTCTCTCTATTTGTTGAAACTGCTTGTGAGTACCCGGTAAAGCTAGAAGTTTAACTCTCCCCTCATTACAGCTAATGGATTGCTGATATGTTTTTTTTAATGTTTTTTTTTTATCTTGGGCTTACAAAAGTGCTGCATAAATCTTTATCATTATCAGTGTTATTACTGCATCTCTTTCAGCATGTAGGGATAATCAGCATTAGAGCAGTGTTTTCCAAATTCGATAATATACAATGAAAATTGGGGCGCATTAATATATTTGCACAAATGATTGTTGTTTTTCCTCAGACGCACAGGTGTATATTTGTTTGTGTGAGTATGTGTATCCCTCCTCCTGAGCCTCAGATTTGGGCTATTTTCCCAGAAATGTGTTAGACAGACAGAGGGAGGCAGATGCATTCCTGTCCTCCCAGAGGAGACTGTGACACATGTGGAGAGTGGCTAGGCTGGTCATATTAAACACACCATGTGCACCCTGCATGTGACCGTGTGTGCATGTGTGTGTGTGCATGTGTGTGGCCTAAAAACAAGCACGGAGTGAGACATCTAGTGGCAAGTGAACAGTACTTCAATAACATTCAAGTGTAACTTCTTGTATTTTTTAAAAAAAAGAAAAGCACAAACTTTATTTGTGTGTGTTTTTATGGAGGAAAAAAGTCACTATAATTATTGTTTACTCGCTGTTACAGTATGCTGTGTGTGTTTGTCAGATTGTGGATATTGCTTCAATGATAGCATCTTTCCTGCTGTCATAACAATAGAGTCTGCAGCTGATGGTGATGTATCATCTGTCAAGCTATCAGTGCTGGGACATAGTCCATTGGTCCCATGAGTCTGCGGACATGATTCGGCACAGTTTTTAGGGCAGGTGTCTTATTTCACTCTTAAGAGTTTTTTCTGGACTGCCGTGTTGTCGTCTTTCAAGGCCCTCTATAGAATATTGTGTTAACCTTGCACTGCCAAGCGCTGATTATTTGCGCTGGGGATATTCAGGATCTATGAGCAGCATGGTAAAGCTTATCTCAATTCATCTAATGGCTCGGTAATCAAGACATCTGCACATGAGTAAACAGGCCTCGCAATCCCTCCACGGTTATTAGCAGTAAATCATCAGGCTTTTACATTTTGGATTGACATCAAATTCTAGTTTGCTCCTGCAACACTGAAAGGACCAACAATTTATGTTTTGTAAAGCATAACTGAAAAAAAAAATCTGAGTGTCCACTGGAGACAAACAGAAAGAAACAGTGAGATTGAGAAAAATCTTGTTATTAAATACATGTAATCAACCACCAAACCTGCAACTCAACATGTTTTTAACACGGGTCCCTGCAGACACACACATGTGCATGGGCACCAAGGTTACAGCAGAGATAAACAGGTTTTATGATGCATGCTGCCTGTTTGAGCCTCTTCACGAATCTCCAGCCTCTTTGTTACTACTAAGCTGGAAGGCGGGACCTGCCAGTGGAGTAGCAGACAGGAGATTAAGACCTGAATCAAAAAGCAGATTAATGGATTGTATTTGTGTATGTGTGTGTGTGTGTGTGTGGGCGGCGGCTGTGTTAGTGGATATTTTGAGGCAGGGGGATTTGTGTATGTGTTTGTTTTTAACCCCTACGGATCATCTAATTGGGCACATATGTCTATTTCAATAGTATATGCACTTTGGCCTGTTGCAGTATCTCATCAGTCTTTATCAGTGTTAAATAACACAGACAAGCAACCCCTTCTACAAGTCAAACGCACTTCCAAAATGTCACTTTTAAGCTTTGTAAGCAGATGCAGAATAATCCCCAGTTTGCGACAGGCTGTGATCCAGTAGATAGTTTCAATCGTTGCAAAAAACGATGTGAAAGGTTGTTGAGGGTGCTAACGTGTCATCCCCGAGCATGGGTCTCCTGGGTGCTTCAATCCTCCCTCCACACTCTGAATTTGTGTGCCGACACCATCGTAACTCAGGCCAGCCTCTGTAATCATCCACCAAGTCATCAACAGAGATAACATCGGGGAAAGCTCACTCCACAGGACAGCACTAACAACAAGTTTACCACTGAAATTGGGTGATGGAACATAAACAAAGGCGCACCTTGAATTCAAATCCCTTCTTGGATGTTGTGATAATTCAGTTCAACTCCATTGAACAAGAATAATGATTGTGGCAGAGTGCTTATCAAAACCTCCTGTGTCTGGGCCACCTGAAGCATGTCCTGGGCTGCAATGAACGCAAAGAGTCCAGCCCCACCAGTATCTTAATGTCTGCCCTCCAAGCTGATTGTGCACCTAATTATGGTGATTGTGTAATAAGGCACAGTTTGACCTCACAGTGAAATGTGTGGTCTGTTGCAGCTTTGATCTAATTTTTAAACTTCATTACTGATAATTTACTGTCCAAAGTACAGTAATTGTTAAAATGTCATAACATGGTTGCACTGCAGCTGCAGAAGTGAATACACCCAACAAGAATCCCTTATTAGAAAGGGAAATGTGTCAACAGCTACCAGAACAAAGATGGAAGTCTAAAGTTGAACCAGGAAGTCCTTATGTTTACTTGTTTTCTCTGCCAAATTAAGCTTGTCTAACCTTAAAATCTGTCTTAAACTACAACCTCCAAACACAAGTCTGAACAGAGTTGCACCCTTCCAAATCTTAGAAATTACTTTAGAGAGTATAATGTTGCTGTTGTTGTAGAGGAAGAAGGTGGTAGAGAAGGAAGGGAGAGCTGAACAGGTATGTTTATTAGGTACACCTGTTGATGCTTGTTAATGCAGATATCTACTCAGCTAATCACATGGTAGCAACTTAATGGATTTAGGCATGTAGACATAGTCAAGACAACCTGCTGAAGTTCAAACTGAGCATGAAAAGCATGGATCCATCTTGCCCTATGTCCACAGTTCAGGCTGGCAGTGGTGATGTAATGGTGTGGGGCATATTTTCATGGCACACTTTGTTCCCCTTAGTACCAATTGAGCATCGTTTAAACACCACAGCCTACCTGAGTATTGTTCCTGACCATGTCCATCCCTTTATGAGCTCATTGTACTGACATTCTCATGGCTTTTTCCAACAGGTTACTGCGCCATGTCACAAAACTCAAATCATCTCAAATTGGTTTCTTGAACATGACAGTGAGTTCACTGTATTCAAATGGCCTCCACAGTCACCAGATCTCAATCCACTAGAGCATCTTTTGGGATGTGGTGAAATGGGAGATTCTCATCATGGATGTGCAGCCGACAAATCTGCAGTAACTGTGTGACACTGTCATGTCAATACACCTCTTCTGTCTTATGTGACATTATTATTTTTGTACAAGGTCACTGACAAATAAATACTGCATGATAAACTAAATCTGAAGTCTACTTTTTTGATGAGTAAACTGAAATTTGTATCATTCCAGATTTTAAAAAGAGCTGCAAATTTGTAATTAGATACTATAGTAATCCATGGTTTTAGATTTCTTTCAGTGTTTAATTTTTTTTAATTTTTTTTATTTCAGTGTTTTAAATATCAGTAAATGGGCTGCAATATTAGATGCAGGTGCTTGAAAGAACCACCATTCTTTGGGGCTGAAAAATGCAACCAAGTAAGTGTCAACAACTGCAGTTCCTCAAATGGACACAAACAAATGTTTCCATAGACTCAAATGTTAAAATGGCAACTTTACAGCATAAATAAATATGTTTACAGCCTGGTAGTTTGAGCTACTTAACTTAGTAGTTTTGGTCTCCATAGATAATTTCCCTCTTCATGAGGTGTACAGAAGGTAAGTTTTAATATACTTAACCTTCCTGTTGTGTTCGGGTCAAATCTGACCGATTTACAACTTAAAACACTCATAAATATTGTGTTTTACATCTGATTGCCTCAAGGCCTTATGATATCCTCCACACTATGCACTTGAACATATAAAAGTGATGATCACCTCTTTCATTGAATTTTGAGTGTTTTAATCAACCTTGTTACACCTGTGGTGTTCCCGGTCAAAAGTGACCGCCATAGGAAATGAATGGAAATTAATGAAACAATGTATCATATCTTCACACAGACTAGACAGGTCCAGGTTTTTGGACATGATGATTATTTTATGTCTAATTCTATAAATTCATGTTAAACACTACTTTGAGACATTGTTTACAGCTAAAGATTGTTGAATAAAAATTTGGTGGTGAAAAATGGTTTTTGTGCTAATTTAAGAGCAGTTAAAACAGACCGGTCAATTTTGACCGGGAACACTAA
>VUQS01031767.1:10552-26163 GCA_015108495.1 Heterochromis multidens | reverse complement strand
AGGAATGAACACATATAGAATTATGTAGTAAACAAAAAAGTGTGAAATAACCCAAAACATGTTTTATATCTTAGATTCTTCAAAATAGCCACCCTTTGCTTTGATCACTGCTTTGCACACTCTTGGCCTTCTCTCAATGAGCTTCATGAGGTAGTCACCTGAAATGGTTTTCCAACAGTCTTGAAGGAGTTCCCAGAGATGCTGAGCACCTGTTGCCCCTTTTGCCTTCACTCTGCGGTCCATCTCATCCCAAACCATGTCGATTGGGTTTAGGTCAGGTGACTGGAGGCCAGGCCATCTGGCGCAGCACTCCATCACTCTCCTTCTTGGTCCAATAGCCCTTACACAGCCTGGAGGTGTGTTTGGGGTCATTGTCCTGTTGAAAAATAAACGCAAACCAGATGGGATGGCATGTCGCTGCAGGATGCTGTGGTAGCCATGCTGGTTCAATGTGCCTTCAATTTTGAATAAATCCCCAACAGTGTCACAAGCAAAGCACCCCCACACCATCACAGCACACATTTCCACTGGTCTAATGTCCATTCCTTGTGTTTCCTGGCCCAAAGAAATCTCTTCTGCTTGTTGCCTTTTCTTAGTAGTGGTTTCTTAGCAGCTATTTGACCATAAAGGCCTGATTCGCACAGTCTCCTCTGAACAGTTGATGTAGAGATGTGTCTGCTACTAGAACTCAGGTTCCAGGTTTCCAGCTTAGCTATGATCTTCTCTTTCACATCAGCTGCTCTGGTATTCAATGTACCAGTTGTGTATCTCATCAATCTCTAGTTGCAATAGCAGTAGGCACAGTCAAGTCTATAAGTATTAGTAGAATGGCAAAATTTTTATAGTTCTGCCTCTGTACACTACCACAGTGTCAAACAAACAAGATGTGATTGAAGTGCAGACTTAAACTTTAATTCAAGGGGTTAGACAAAAGTATTGCATAACTGTTTAGGAATCACATCCTGTTCAATACAAAGCTCCCCATTCTTAGAGGCTCAAAAGTAATTGGACAATTGATTGACAAAACATTTTATGGCCAGGTGTGGCTTGTTCCCTAATTATTTCTTGACAAATTAAGCAGATAAAAGATCTGAAGTTGATTCAAAGTGCTGAACCTGCATTTGGTATCTGTTCAAAGAGATTTTGATGCAAGTGAAGGAAGTCATCATTAGGCAGAAAAACGAAAATAAACCTATCAGAGAGATAGCAAAAACTTTGGGACACAAAAAAACCTCCATAACATCTAGCCAAGTCAAGAACACACTCAAAGAGGTAGACGCATCATTGTCAAAGTCCACAATCAAGAGACACCTTCATTAACGAAAATACACAGGGTTTCCAGCAAGGTGCAAACTACTCATTACAGAGAACAAAAGGAACAGCTTTTAAAAAACATACCACACCATCTATCCAACATGGTGAAGGCAATGTTATGGCATGGGCATGTATGGCTGCCAGCAGAAGCAGGTCACTATTGATGATGATGATGATAACGATGTTGATGTGACTGCTGATAGAAGTAGCAAGACGAATTCTGAAGTGTACAGGGCTATGCTCTCTCCTCAGATACAGCCAAATGCTGCAAAACTGATCAGGTAGTGCTTCACAGTCTAAATGGATAATGACCCAAAGCATAGGGCAAAAAGCAATCCAAAAGTTTCTAAAGGCAAAGGAATAGGGCATTCTTTAATGGTCAGTCACCTGATCTTAATCCATTAAAGAATGCTTTTAGATTACTGCAGACAAACTGAAGACAGAGAGTCCCATAAACAGGCAACAACTGAAGGTGGCTGCAGTAAAGGCCTGGCAGAGCATCTCAAAGGAGGAAATTGCATTTGGTACTGTACTTCAATTTTTGATTTAAAATCCACTTTGGTAGTCTACAGAGACAAAATTACACAAATTGTGTCAATGTCCAAATATTTATGGACCTAACTGTAGTTGGATGGCAGCTCTCATAACCTAAGCTGTGTGCTCGAGATGAGCATATTAAAAATATCCCAACTTGTTGATGTCACAAAAATTCAGAACCAGAAAAAAATGTCTGAAACCTGAGCTTTTGGTTCTCTTGTACATATGCTGACAATAATATTTTGAAACCTTGAAAATGTTTATTTGAGAATCCACTACTGTAATAGTATGTCTATAACATAAAATAAGGAAAACAGATTAACTTCAGTGGCGGCTGTGGTACCTTGTTTGTGCAAAACCTGATGTCATCTCAGCATGATATGACAACATTCGTAACAGCTTCTTGTCATGTTCAGAAAGCTTGGCTTTTTCATTTCAATAAGTGAGCCCATACATCCTGTAAATGTTGCTGGATTGAGGTCAGGTGAGTCTATCACAGTCAGCACTCCTTTGTTTTTAATCTTCAAGTAGTTGTCTTCAGAGCTTGAAAGAAGGCAACCGGACTTCTTTAAGTTGTCTGAAGACATTTCACCTCCCATCCAAGAGGCTTCTTCAGTTCTAAAACCAAAAGGTGGAGAGTCCCAGGTATTTAAACCCTAGTGGGGGTTGTTCCTTAACACAAACCATCTGTCTTCTCGGACCAAAATGTGAACACTGGCATCCTCAAAAGAGTGACCTTTATCCTTTAGGTGCAGATGTACAGCTGAGTCTTGTCCTGTCGAGGTGGCTCATCTATGTTGTGCCATGCATTTATAGAGTGGTTGTTTGGTTTCCCCAGTGTAGAGGTCTGAACACTCTTCACTGCACTGCACAGCATACACTATGTTGCTTAGTTTGTGTTTGGGAGTTTTGTCCTTGGGATGGACCAGTTTTTGTCTGAGGGTCTGAAGTGCACTAGGATGTCTACAAGTAGTTTTTGCAAAGCTTTAGGTAGTGTTAATGGTAATTATCTTACTGCAATAGGATTTTTTTCTCCACAGAAATACAAAAAAATGTTTCAGGTTGCATGTTATACTGTGCATGTTATTCAAGCCTTTTCTTATCCTCAGAGCATCAAAAACTGTTGTTTTGTTAATAGTGTCTCACATTTACATGCAAGGTGCCCTTTCACATAGCTATGCTGTGCCTGTTGGTTATAATGAGGACAGATATGGCCACAATTCATCACAAATGGACACCTTGTAATCACACATAAATACACTGGTTAAGCATAATTTTCAGCATGCATGGTTATTGCTGAGAAGGATGTATTTTAGTATTTTAATGTATTTTAACCCCAACCACAATCTGCTCACTTTGCCCAACTGTGCTTTGAATACAATAGATTTTGGATGTTTTTGTTGTTATTTGTTTGTTTGTTTCTTTTTTGTTTGTGTTTTTTAGTGCAGCCATGATTTAGTGATGGAAAGTCCCTCTTAGCTTAGAAAAACAGTTTGGCTTGAAACAATACAAAAACACTACAAGCAACATAATGTTCCTATTTTGTTGTGCTGAAAACTTGAAGTTAGATCTAGCAGGTGAATAATGGCTGCAATACATTTGTATTGAATGTGCCTCTGATGAGAAGATCAAATGCATCAGAGTATTACCTGAATGCATTCTTCACTGGAAAGGATTAAAATTTAGTACAACAAACTTGACATGGTCAATGCCATAAACAATTGCTGATGCAGAAAAAATATTTATTTTGGATTTGACTTTTAACTTATTTGTTCATTTTTATCCTATTCTTTGTCCTAACACATATTTTTAAACCTGCAAACTTATTTCAAGGAATGAATGAAAATGTGAGATTTTTAATGTGATTTTCTGTTTTTATGTGAACTTATATACCCCACATTACACGGTGAGTACCCTTGAGTACCTAAAGCTTAGATTGTAGACCAGACATGAAGCTTATGTGACAGGACAATTGGAGCAATACTTGAACTGTTAAAAGGGAATCATATTTTTGAAGTTAAGAAAGATAGGGAAAGATACTTACAAGAGAACCAAAGAAAAAACATATAAAAGGAGATTTTAAAGGGCAGTAAAGTAGGTAAGGACTGTCAAGGATTCGGAGAAATGGTATGTGTATGGTATGCATTGGCAAACACTATTGTATGTGTCCTCCTACCTGTTGATCTAGGTAATCCAGGTTGCGTTGGAGCTGAAAATCTAATATATCCTCCTGAGCCAAGCAGCAACATTGGTGGCAAGCGTGGAAATCAAAAAGACAAATATTGTACAGATAGCAGCTCAGGTAAGATAGCAGTGAAGGAAAACATGACAACCTGTTCTCTAATAAAACTTCTGGCCATGTTCAACCTCCCAGTGTGTATATTCCCATGCAACTCAAGTGCATTTTCAAGAGCATTTTAAGGCAAATGTATTGTCACCCAGATTACATTTGTTTGTAAGGTATCCTTTCTTTGTCATTTATCTCCTCTGCACGAAATTTAATGGATTGGAAAATCGTTCATGATGACATAGGAGGGAGAATGATTTCCAAATCACAGATCTGTGATATGTTGGTGGCAAAACAACAAAGGGAAGTAGCTGAAAGAAAAAATAGGAAAAAAAAGTCTTCATAGAATGAGATTGATTTGGGAAATAGGGATATGGACTAATTCAACATTTGTATAGGAGAATTTGATACCAGATCAAAAATGTATAGCTGGATATATCAATTCAATTTCATGATATTCTTCACAGCAGTGTACTATTTTCTAAAGTTTGTGACTTGACTGCAACTTTGACTACACTGCTTTACTTGGTAGCTTCACTCTTTTTCTTTCTGTTATTGCGTCATCTTTGTTTTAGCACTTTTGGAAAGCTTTTACAATAATGAAAAAAGCTATTATCATCTTGCTAAATGCTATCGTCACTTCACTTGTCTCTTGTCTGCTCTGCTCTGTGTGTGAGAATGGACACACAATGAAATTGACAACAGACAAAGGAAAGAATCTAGTACACCAGTAACAGCGAAATGCTGTAGGCATAATCAGTAAACTGCAATGAAATAAGTACAAATCCGTTACATACATAAAATAAATGAATTGTTGTGTTTTACTATCTCGATCTTATGATGTCTTATTTGAGTAAATACCTATACAATAATATATATTTGTAAAGTGTATAACTATTTTCTTTTTCCTTCAAAGATAAGAAAAAATGTGTAAGTGACCCTTAATGTTTCCTTTGTATATCATTCCTATGTTATATTTCACAATGACAAATACAGCTTATTAATGGTATCCAATCATTGCTTGTTATCAGAAGATACCCAAAGCCAAGGTAACCAAGTTGGATTGCACATCTCTACTTGGGACACAGACAATGAGCTGCAAACCTTACAGCTGACAGCATGTAAAAAGCCAAGTTACATATACCACTGCATTAAGTGCATTAAGTACTATTGGCACACTTTCGTAGCACATACCATTTTACTGTGGAAAGAAGGGGATACAGGGTAGCTGTGGTGGTATAATCCTTGGCTTAATGACCTCCTATCACCAGGGTAGTTATACTAAAGGTAGAAGGGAAGATAACATAGAAAGAATAAATGACAAATTGGAAGCAAAATGAATGAAAGTGTGAGAGTGGAGTAAGATGAGTATGGTTTCAGCACATCAAAACAGGCTATTGTTCTTGAGTTTATCCCTGATGACTTCGTACAGCTAAAGGTTATTCAAAGACTTAATTTTCTGATGACTTTTCGTAATTTTTTAGAGCGAGAATTTAAAAAGCAAAATTGCATATGTTAAAATTTGTGACCAAGAATCTAGGATATATCTAAGTAGCTGTTACATTATAGGATAGTCACCCAAGTTATGGTCTGTTGTTACTTAAAAAAATAACAAAAAAAGGTGTCAAGTTGAAGCAGTAATTACGTTTTATAGAAAAATAAACATACACAATCACGGTTTCACCTTTGGGGAGCTGAAAGATCTTCTCAGACTATAGGCTGGATAGATTGAATCTTCCCTCATCCTCCCTGAAAACCGGTCAAAGCAATTGGATGGTGATCGAGCAGGTGAGGCATAGTTGCGTAGCACTGGTGAGTAGGGCCGCCCTGATGAGGAGGACGGTGATCTGGGCACAGACCTGGAGCGTGGCTGAATGGACAGGTGCCTCATGGATATTTCCATTCCACCATAGTACTGTGGCCCCCATTGGTCTTGTTGCATCTGTTGTCTATACAGCTGATGGGGTCCATCCCTCAGAGAGTGTCGCTTCTGCTCAATAGTCCAATGTCGGTCATATCCTCCCACAGCAGACACAGAGCAGATACTGTCTGGTCGGACCCCTGGTAGGTACAGAGGGTATTCGTCCACAAACGGGGGGCCACCAGAGTAGCTATAGTAGCCACCTGAGACCTCTTGGTTCACTGGATAGTAAGAAGATGGTCTGGGAGGACAGTAAAAGTGAGAGAATATTTCAGACCAGAAAGTATATTTGAATGTTTGAAAGTCTATCCTAGCCGAGTCCTTCTTTAAGAAATACAGTAGGATAAATACTAAAATTACACTTTTCCCTTTTTAAAATACACATTTATGATTTGGTAAATGCATTACATTTTCATAAAATAAATCAAATTAAGTCTTTCTAGAAGCACAGGAAAGAAACTTTCTCATGAAATACCAGTTAGTGGAGTTGTCAAACAGTTCTAGGATAAACAGAATATTCAGTTTATATTATTAAAAAGACTCAACTTTTAAGTCCAATACAACCAGAAGAGATGAAAATTTAAAACAGTTTAAAAGTTTCATTCAATTATGACATTTTTGAAATTAGCCCGATAACACATTTGTTGATTTGATAAGAAATGTGAACAATTTGGTTAGTGCCACATTGTCTCAAAACTAGAGAAAATCATATGGGAACCAACACTGCTTTAAAATGTATTCGCCTTACAACAGAGTTTGAGTTATTGGTGGTACACTGCTTTAATATTTGTTTTTAAATATTTTATGTTACTCCATGCCATTAAAATAATAACCAATAATGTATACTATCTATATATCAGATGGTATACATTATTAGTATACAAATAGTGAAATGATCACTGTGCTTGTGTAAAGTCATTGTAAATAACTTATAAAATTTGAAGACCTGAAGACAGAAAGAGCAGTTATATTTCTCCTCTTCTCCACTGAGCTACCTGTTGATGTCTTCTTGCGAGGCCATGCCCCGCCGCTGGTTGACCCACTGTTGCAGCTGAGCCATGGAGCTCTTTCTTTGGGCCACCCTCTCTGGAGCTGTCCTTGGGACAAAACCCCTTCTCAGCACCATTTTCTCCTGCTGTTCCCTGGGGTCATATGATATGCCAACACTCGGCTCTTGGTGCCCCTCAGTGGGATAATGTCCACTGTGACTCCTGGATGGAGGGAGTTTGCTACTGCTGTTGAGGGGCATGGTACTAGGAGGACTTGTTCTTCCCCCTTCAGCATCTACACCTTTTCCTTGCATTCCTTCATTCATTTTTTCTTCCTGATCAGAGCAAGGGTTTGAGGGTGGAGGTGTTCCAAGGCTGTCAACCCCATTGATATTAGGGTGGAGGGTCAGGTCGCCATCAGTTTCATTCTGTGTTTGTATGTGTGGATTCTGTTGTGTTTGTGAGTAAGGCGCCTTTGTCTCCATGGTGTGGTTGAGAACAGCTGTCGTGCCTGGGTTCATTCTGGGTATTTGGAAGGAAAATAATGAATGAGAATAAACAAATACTGCATAATACCTTTCTAGGGTGAACTTGAAGATTTTAATTTTATAAAACCCTTCTAAATACGATATCTGTCTAGAAACACAAAGATGACTGAGCCCAGTGGCCCAGTGATTAAAGTTTTGCTGTACTTATATATTTGCAATAGTATGAACAGGGCATCAGTAGTGACAGTCCTGGGAAAAATAATCAGCAGTAATAAAGGTATCACTAATGCAAACCAAAAATTAAAGCTTCACAGTGAAACCATTTAACTGGCAATACATTAGTATTGCCAGTTCTTTATTTAATAACAGTAGTTTGTATTGTATTGTATAATTGGGCGACTTAAAGCATTAACTTATTTGTAACCACAAGTAACTTGTGTAATCTGTAGGCCCACCACCCACAGGAGGCGCCGTAGGGATCAGGTGCGATGCGTACCGAGCAGCAGTCAGGAGCGGAGGCCCTGGCGGTCCGATCCCCGGCTATCGAAGCTTGCTATTGGGACATAGAACATCGCCTCTCTGGTGAGTAAGGAGCCTGAGCTAGTGCGGGAAGCTGAGAGTATAGTCAGGCTCACCTCAACACACGGCTTGGGCTCTGGAACCAGTCTCCTGGAGAGGGGCTAGACTCCCCTTGGTGAGAGGTGGAGGGGAGGGGTGGGTATTTTTGTATCCCCTCGGCTTGCTGCCTGTACATTGGGGTTTTTCCCAGTGGACAAGAGGGTTGTTTCCCTGCGCCTTCAGGATGGGGAACGGGTCCTGGCTATTGTTTGTGCTTATATGCGCCGAACGACAGTACCCAGCCTTCTTGGAGTCACTAGGTGGGGTGTTCGAGTGCGCTCTATCTGGTGACTCCATCATCCTACAGGGAGACTTCAACGCTCACATGAGCAATGACAGTGAGACCTGGAGGGGCGTGACAGGGAGGAACGGCCTGCCTGATCTGAACCCAAATGGTGTTCTGTTACTGGACTTCTGTGCAAATCACAGTTTGTGTATAATGAACACCATGTTCGAACATAAGGATGCCCACAAGTGCGCATGGCACTAGGACACCCTAGGTCGCAGATCGATGATCAATTTTGTAATCATATCATCAGATCTGTGGCCGTAAGTTCTGGACACTCCGGTGAAGAGAGGAGCTGAGCTGTCAACTGATCACCACCTGGTGGTGAGTTGGATCACGTGGCAGGGGAGGATGCTGGACAGACCTGGCACACCTAAACGAATAGTGAGGGTGCGCTGGGAATGCTTGGCAGAGGCCCTGGTCCATGAGATCTTCAACTCCCACCTCTAGCAGAACTTCAACAGCATTCCGAGGGAGGCTGGGGACATTGAGTCAGAATGGACCATGTTCAGCACCTCCATTGCTGAGGCTGCTGCAAGGAGCTGCAGCCACAATGTTGTTGGTGCCTGTCATGGTGGTAATCCCCGAACCAGATGGTGGACACCAGAAGTGAAGGGTGCAATCAAGCTGAAGAAGGACTCCTATCGAGCTTGGTTGGCCTGTGGGACTTCAGAGGGAGCTGATGGGTATTGGCAGGCCAAGCAGAATGCACCTCAGGTGGTAGCTGAAGCAAAAACTCAGATGTGGGAGTTTGGTGAGGCCATGGAAAAAGACTTTTGGACTGCCTCGAAGCGATTCTGGTAAACCGTCAGGCGACTGTGGAGTGGAAAATGGTGCTCTACTCAGTGAGTATAGTGGGGGTGGGGGGCTGCTGACCTCAACTGAGGATATAGTCGGGTGGTGAAAGGAATACTTTGAGGACTTCTATAATCCCACTGACACGTCTTCTGTAGAGGAAGCAGAGTTTGGGTTGGGGTTAGAATCTCATAGACTCTCATCTCTGCTTTTTGCAGATGATGTGGTTCTGTTGGTTTCATCAGGTGGTGGCCTCAAGCTCACACTGGAGTGGTTCACAGCCGAGTGTGAAGCGACGGGAATGAGAATCAGCACCTCCAAGTGTGAGGCCATGGTCCTTAGCCAGAAAAGGGTGGAGAGCCCACTCCGGGTCAGGGGCGAGTTGCTGCCCCAAGTAGAGGAGTTTAAGTATCTCGGGGTCTTGTTCACGAGTGAGGGGAGAGGTGAGATCAACAGATGGATTGGGGCCGCGCCTGCAGTGATGCAGACGCTGTACCGGTCCGTCGTGGTGAAGACAGAGCTGAGCATAAAAGCGAAGCTCTCGATTTACCAGTCGATCTATGTCCCTACCCTCACCTATGGTCATGTGCTTTAGGTAGTGACCAAAAGAATGAGATCGCGGATACAAGTAGTGGAAATGAGCTTTCTCCAAAGGATGACTGGCCTCTCCCTTAGAGATAGGGTGAGGAGCTCAGTCATCCGAGAGGGGCTCAGAGTAGAGCCGCTACTCCTCCACATCAAAAGGAGCCAGTTGAGGAGGTTCGGACATCTCACAAGGATGCCTCCTGTGTGCCCCTTGGGTGAGGTGTTCCGGGCATGTCCCACCGGGAGGAGGCCCCAGGGCAGACCCAGGACACACTGGAGAGATTATATGTTTTGGCTGGCCTGGGAACGCCTTGGTGTTCCCCCGGATAAGCTGGAGGAGGTGACTGGGGAGAGGGAGGTCTGGGCTTAACTGCTGGGGCTGTTGTCTCCGCGACCTGGCCCCGGATAAGCTGAAGAAAATGGAGGGATGGATGGAACAATGATCATCCGTGCAGACAGCTAGAGGTCATCAAGACTTCAAGTGTAAGTATATATTTTTCACTCTCAGACTGACAAGTGTGTGGAAATAAATATGATTTTATTTAATGAAGAAATGTGTTTTGACATGGTCATAAGTTCACCGCCAATGTATCTATAGGCTAACATTAATGAATAGCCTAAGTAGTTTATGAACTTGTATTTACTTAGTGGTATAGAAAATGGTTTTCTACTCAAGCTGAGAAGTCAAGGTGGTTTTAATAAAAGCCACATTTATCCGTTCACACAAAGTTTATTCTACGCTTTAAGCGCTCTCTAACTAACATGTTCACATTCACACTCCAAATGATACAAATTTGGGGCAATTTGGGGTTCATAGCTTGAACTTATTTCTTAAAGATAAACTCTCAAATTTGCTAAATCAAGGGATAATGACAACAAGAACCTACCAGCAGAAAGTAAGATTTTGTGTATACAGACTAGTGCCTTTTTAGCAAGAAAGCAAAATCTTATTTAGATAGAACATTTAATGCCAGTTGGAAGCACAATGTGCTGTTCAAAGTGTGAACTACCACAGAGGCTGCTGCCACACATAACTAGACAGACAATGTAAAAGTAACTCAACAGATAAATGTAAGCAAGTGAATAAATAAAATAGCTAAGAACATCATCATGAATCATAATCATGAATTTAAAAAAGCAACAACAGAATAGGAAAAAAAAAGGTAAAGTAAGGTGAGGTAAAAGAAATTCAATAACATATTGCTTAAAACCAACAAAAGACCAGTACACTGCGCCCGCCACTCTCTATTACAATTTAAAGTAGTTCATAGGGCCCACTTATCTAAATCCAAATTAGCTAAGATTTATTCTGGATTAGACCCCCACTGTAATAGGTGCAGGTCTGATGATGCCAATCTTACCCACATGTTTTGGACCTGCCCTGCCTTGGCCAATTTTTGAGAGGAGTATTTTGTACTCTGAATAAGGCTACCGGCCTGAAACTGGCTCTTAGCCCCCTACTTGCTCTCTTTGGTACAGTGGGTGAGGATGATAAGTGGGCAGGGCAAAACGTCAGGTGCTGTCCTTTGGTTCCCTCCTTGCTAGACGTGCCATTTTGGTGAGGTGGAAGGCTGCTGCCCCGCCCACCCATGTTCAGTGGCTTGCTGATCTCATGTCGTGTCTCAGTCTTGAAAAGATCCACTGCTCCATCCAGAATCAAAATGGCAAATTTGATAAAATTTGGGGTCTTTTTCTGACAAACTTCTCAAACCTTCAATTTAAGGATGTCCCTGCTGACTAACAGATCGGCTTATTTCATAGAGGTCCGACGACCTACCGCTTTGTAGGCTTTACCGTGTTAATGGGAATGTGAAATTCAGTTGTGTTACAGCTAACTTCTGTGTGGTTTGCAAGGAAATGTTTTGTCAACATTAATCGCCGCCCCCGGGTTGTGGGGTTCTGTTAACTTTCTTTATCTATTTATTTACGCGAGAAGTTCTGTTTTGTCTTCAATATCTGTTCTGTAACCAGTTTTTGCGTTTCCCTTTTTTTTTGTAAACTGTATCTACAATATCTTAATAAAAATATTTTGAGTAAAAAAAGACCAGTACAAATGAGAAGAACCATAAGGTAAATAAAAGAAGTAGCAATAAAATTAAATAATAATTAAGAGCAATAAATAAGACCAGTAAAATTAATAAAACTCCAAAGTTAAAATTGATAGAAATGAGCAGGGCAAAGCAGAAAATAAATAAAATGATAATAAATTGGCTTCCAAGATAAGTAGGTATTGTTTGAGACCTTGTGAACAACCTGTTCCAACTCACTTAAGGGCTGTAGCTGGTTTATAGCTTATGAGCAGGGACTTAACAACAACCAATAAAATTTTAAAATCAATTCTAAAATTAACTGGAAACTAATGTGAAGACATCAGTAATTTTTTTTTTTTTAAACAAAAATTCTGCTAACTGAACTCTGGAGCGGCTAAAGTTGATTAAGGGGCTTTTTCATGATTCCTTTGAGCAGTGTGTTACAGTAGTCTAGTAGTCTATATAAATATATTTATTTAAAACAAAATGTGTAAGTTTTAAATAGACCCAGTAGACTCTGGTTGGATATATTTTCAAGTGCAGTATGGCTCCATGCATGTGTGTGAACAACACCTGTTTGTTGGCTGACTGTTGACCTCAGCAGCCTCACTCAGGGCTCTCATCCACTCTTCCTGTTCCACATGGCTGTCTGTGCTGAAATAGTATGTCCTGGTCCCAGCATGCTCCACCTGCATGCAAAATACAAAGGAACCCTTCAAATTGCCATCTTCACCTTTCTCTTCTTCCTCCTTCAACCACACCTGCAGGGTGAAACAAAGAGATGCAACACATAGGTAACTCAGTTTCAAATCAGTTTGCTATCATTATATTCAACATCCTTATGTTAGCAACAATCTACTCATTCAGTTAATTTCTATGTAAGAGGAAATTCTTGGCTCATAACAACTTGGGGTTTATTTTTTAACCTTTGAGCATATTTTCTATCCCTAAAAGTCTTATCTAGGAACTTAATAATATAATAATGCCTGCTGGTCCTCTTGAAAGCTCAAAGACAGAGATGGTCAGACAGGCTAATAACAAACTACAAGTTTATCTAAAACATTTACTTTGGAGGTCAAACTTAAAGTTGTTGCTAAAATTGCTTCTGTTGCTTCCTGTTGCTAAATCCTTCATTGCATAAAAAATGGTAAGCACACAATTACTATAAAGCAAGTGTTGAAGGTCAAATGCAATTTTAGCATTTTTACTGGGCTTTATAGATAACATGTACAGTATTCTAGTTGAGTATTTTGTAATAATATAATTTTATTTATTTATTTTTATAGCTGGCTTCTTTTCTGACTAAATAAAAATAAAATAAAATGAATGTATTTGCTTTACTTATTATAAAACAGTCTGGATGCTTGGTTGGCATTAATGATAAAATTGGAATGGAAATTAGTCCAAAGTTCTAATAGCCCAATATTGTCCTGGGCATAGTCTCTGATTAGCATTACTGATACACCTCCAAGTAGGATACCAAAATCCTTAAACATTCATTTGAGGTGAAAGTGAAATGATTTCACAGTAAAACATTATAAACTTTATAGAGGTGGAATAAATTAAAATAACAAAACCAGGATGAAAAATAGAGTTGACATGGAGGTAATAACTGAAAAAGTGACATGCTGACATGCAGTTCAGTGCAACAGACATAATAGCGCATTCCTTGCACGCAGGGAAGTTATAAATTAACGTAAGACATAAAATATCAATGCTGTACCTACTGCATTTTCAACCATAACAGAAGAAACAAGGACCAGAAGATCTCATGTGTGTAGATGAAATTGGGAGGGAGAAAAGATAGAGAGGAGGGAAAGATTAAGGCAAAGGTCACTGGTCACTGCTCGATAGAATAATGCAATGGTCTAAACAGTGGCAGCAGTAAATTAGTGGTTAAGACTGTTGCCTCAGAGCAAGAGGGTATGGGGTTGAAACCTGTGTAGGGCCTTTCTGTGTGGAGTTTGAATCTTAAGATTAATCTTGACACAGGACACTTGCAAAAGAGATTTTTAATCTCAAAAGTCTCACTAAAAAACCGTTGCACTGTTTTCAGGTTAAAAAAATAAAAAGCAAATTGACTGAAAATACCTTGGATTTTTAAAAAATTGAACCTTCTGAAAAGTTGCATTAAAACTGTACAATGACTGTGCAATGTCCCATACTCTCAAAACCTCACCCACTGGAGGGGTAAACAGTTGTCCCCACAACATGCAAGTAAAAGTTAAAATGTTATAAAATGTCTTTGGCTGATTAAAACATTAGATTTCAGTTTGTCAAAGAAATATTTTGGCAGTATGTGTACTGTGTGCTGGGTTACCAAGCTACAGCAGTTAGCCAAGGCACATGCAAACATAATAACATTACTCATAGCTTTCTGAATTATGCACATTCCAGTGTAATACAAGCTGCATACTGTCAAGATGTCAAAAACACAGTGGCCTAAAATTTACTTTTAGATATTTGTAAATGGTGACAAAAATGCTTTCTGCAGTGTGTCAGAACCTCACAGTTTTCCCATTGTTCTTGCTAATTTCTTGTGGTCACTATCAACATTTGTCTCATTTAAAGGCTATTTTTTTTCTTTTGTTTACTTTCTTTCTTGTGGTTCATCAATTTATAACAACTCAGCTCTTTATCCTGTTGATCTGTGTCCACCACAGTGCTGTTTTTGAGCATTTTCAGATTCATTGCTAGAGATAGGGAGATTTTCTCCTCTGGTGTGGGTGGGACTTAGACGAGGTTTTGGAACTTTTAAAAACAAAAGTTTAAAATTGTTAATTGTAGTATTTCCTTTAGGAACACTAAACAAGCCTTTCTGTCTTTCTCTCTCTCTGTCAGCAACTCTACATGAACAACTGACAGGTAAAAAAATGAAGAGACAGCCTACTAAGTCACAAGTAAAAGAAGAAACTTGTGTGGATAGACTAGTGTGAGTAGTCAACAGAAATGCTAAACACTCTCTTTTTTGATCAAAATAAATTCCATAATAATTACATAAAACAAAATACTAATCACAGCTGATGAAAATCAAGGTAAAAGTGTAAACAATTTCATATATACCACAAGAATGCAGCATGAGCAGAAGTCATTACACAGTTTACCAAAATTATTTGCTGACATTTCTCTGAATGATTCGCCACCTCACCACCTCTTAATCACCTGACACTCTTTAAAAAGAACTTAGAATAAAATGCTTAGTTCATAAGTAATGACCTTACATACATTACATAAGTAATGGTAAATATCCACCACAATATTAATACTTGCTTTGTGTAGTACTTTTAATGTTTTACATTAACATAATGTAAATGGCATCAGTCAAAAACATAAACTATATAGGCAAATGGTGAAATAATCAATCCTTGTTTGCTACAGAGGTAATTCTTCACATTTCAAAAATCTCTGTCTGATCTAATATTTGTCAATTTGATTTAAATTCTGGGTTGTTGATTCTGTGTTGTTTGCAGTTCTACTAATTTTAAAGCATACTTTCTATTAAAACACAATTATTGTTTAATGAAAAGACTTAAATGGTTTGGTGTTTGTGTGTAATTGTGTCAGTGTTGAAGGAAACAATGCTGCCAGTACAATGACCAATGAGATGTATTCAGCTTTGATTGCTAAGTAAAGTAGCAGTGAGCAAAGGTGTGTGTGTGTGTGTGTGTGTGTGTGTGTGTGTGTGTGTGTGTGTGTGCACGTGTGTGTGTGTGTGTGTGTGTGTGCGTGTGTGTGTGTGTGTGTGTGTGATGTAGACAGAG